>JAEUYN010001298.1:0-133408 GCA_018257835.1 Euura lappo
TCGAGGAATCCACTAAGCGAGTTGAAGAGGCGTTTGGGATAAGAATAGAATATTTCTTTGATTAACGGTATAAGAAATAATAATAGTAATAATAATAACGAGTCCAGCGAACACTGATTAGTTGGTTTAAATTAATCCGCCCTCTTAACCCCTTCGCTAATTTAACTCTCGCTTCATAAAACGATGCAGCTGTTTCATTTCTCACACCGCGTAGACTCAGTCATTCCGATTTTGACTAATCATTAGTTTCTTTAAAACTCCTCAATTCGTGTGTTTAAGACAAAAAAACGTCCCCAAGTGTCGGGCGAAATTGATGCCTTTTATCTTATTCCGCCGATATGTCAGTCCCTGTTAACCCTAGGTGAAAAATGGTCTGAACTGATTTCAAAGCTTATTAAATTTTCTACAAAAAATGTGGGAACAGTTTTTCACGTAGGATACATAGTTTGCAAGATATACCGAGTTAAATGTACTAAGGACACTTGGGGGGGTTAAATTTTGATGATTTTCGGAGCTGGAATTGACATTGATTTTAAAATTACGCTACCATATACCTGTTTGATGTTATAGGAATCGATTTTTCGTCCATGTATAGATAAATTATTTACCAAAAGGAGTATAGTATATATATATATATCAAGTATTAATTATTATCGATTAATTATTACACAAGTTTTAGATGTAAGTTTATTGTTATAGCTTAGACAATCAAAAAGGCTCGTGCTTTTATTGATACACTTATAAAACGATATGCACGCCAATAATATCGTCTGGTTTATCAAATATCTAGTCAATTTCACAATTATTTATCTTTATTACTTTTTCTCTATCACTATTATTCATCATTCACTGAACTTATTACGTGATTAATTATGCAGCGATTAAATTACACAATAAAAAGATACTTACCTAAAAAAATATATATTATCCTCGGTGAAATACCTGTTCGATTATTTGTTGATTAATTAATTATCGTAATAATTAAAATTTCGCTGATAAACTGAATTGAGGAGAAAATGATAACTCGGTGATTTTCATCTTTCCCATATCCTAATGTAATGTAATTTTCGCTATCCCAATCCCGAATCATAAGTAAATGGATACTTTAGCCTGATTAGTGGAAAAGGAAAAAAAATAATAATGTTATTGAAATGATATACGTGACGTAAAAGTAGCTCCTAAATATTTATAACGGGATTCCGGACACGAGGGAAAAAATTTGATATGTTAGTGAAAATATACGATTTTTCAAGTTCGCTAAATCTTTTGAAAAACAAAAGTTTTCGCCTAGTTGGTGGAAAAACATTACAACACACAATTCTTGCCGCTAAACCACTTTATTCTCACCCTACCCTAGGGCAGTTTGTCTCAATTGGGTCAGTTTTTCGCTTCCGCAAAACCAACGAGTGGCGGCAATGTAAACTTGAAAATGTAGACCCCCGCAATTATGCAACCAGGGTTACGCGGCGACTCGCCAGTTGCCATCCGAGTGGGATTTTGATCAGCTGTAGATATTCCGGAGCAGCGTAAAATATGAGTAGGCTGAGGAAAGGATCTGAAAAATTGTTCACATTAATGGGGAAAATTAAAATTAAAATTCATCGCCACTCACGAATCTTAGACTCTCTCGATCCATTTTAAAAAAATTTTCAGCTCCCATGCGGAGAGGCTTTCCGGATGCTCGCATTATCAATAAGACGGATAGACGATCTTTCACTGATAATTTGTGCCAGTCCGATTTCCACAAGGCTATCGAAATGTTCAAACTCTGAAATATATTCGAGGTTCATTCGGATTATTAACTGCTTGCGGAATGGAAAATGGAAAATAAGACGGTAGAAAATTTTGAATAGAAAATAGGAATAGGAATAGGACAGGGAAATTGGAAAATGGGAAATGAGATAGTGGAAAATAGTGAACTAGATAATGGATGATAGAAAATGAACAGCGAGAATGGAAAATAAAAAATAGAAGCATGGCAATGGAAAATGTAAAATGTAAAATCGATGCTATAAAATGCAAAATGACTGCATACAGAAATATGAAAATGGAAAATGGAAAACATTGACAATGAAAAGAAATCATGGGAAATGGACGGGAAAAATAGAAAATCGATGATAAAAAAAGTACAACGGAAAATGTAAGTTTAAAGTGGAAAACAAATCACGAAAAATGGAGAATGGAATATGGAATATTTGATATGATGATGGGAATTGGAAAATTGAAAACAAATAATGGAAAATGGACAATGGAAAATAGAAAATGGTTAACTCGATGAAAAACTGAGAATTGATTATAAGACAACGTGTCTTGAAGTAGATACCCCTCTTTATTCAAAGTTTGATCAAATACAGTGACAAAAGGAAAAACTTACTGCGGATTTTAATCTGTCTCCAAATTTGCAGTAGATCCAGTTCTGGCACATCACACCGGTAATGTACATCGCCGATTTAACGAAGCTCGAAATATTCCCATGCAATATGCTCTGGATTTGCGATAAAATTGATTGAGAATAATCGCGTTTATTTTTCGCAAGTAAAAAACAAAAGACTCACAATAAGAGCGTAGAATCCACAACCGGCAACTATACTCGCGACGAAGACGTAGTGGACCAACAAAGGCCAATAATAGACGCGATTAAGTTCACCGATGAATCTGAAAAACAGTTTAACCACAATTTTTATGATAATACCCTCCGGTAATCGAATCAAGAAAACACCAATTACGAACTTTACGATGTCGTTGTGCTCCAAAACCGATTTTATAACCAAACGACGAACCGCGATCGTCGATCTGTTCTCTTCGTTCTCGTCAATACCTGCGGGATATTCAATTTCAATTAGTATATCGTTAATTGTCTCAATCTAATATTTTAATCACGTTTTTTTTTAGAGGACCTTGATTCGAAAAATTCTACACACTCCAAAAATCACTTATATCTTAACCGAAGTTCGATACACATCGAAAAAAACTTTCAGCACAAGTGATTTTTTAAAAAAGTCAATTTTTCGATGTTTCATCAACTTTAGTTAAGATATAAGTGATTTTTGGAATATTTACAATTTTTTAAATCAAGCTGTACTGGTCCCCATGATAAAATTGCTAGGGGGAAATAACTCCTTGAAATAATTAGAAGTAACTGACTGAGATGACGAAAAACAAATGAAATAATGAAGAATAACTGAGGAAATGAATGAATTACATAATGAGGAATAATTGAGGTAACTGAAATAAAGAAAAATGAATGAAATAAGGAAGAATAACTGAGGAGATGAATAAAGTAACTGAAATAACTGAAATGATGAGAGATAACTGAAATAACGAATAAATTTAAAAAAAAATGGAATAAAAAAAATGGCTTGAAATAAATGAAACAATTTGAATTATTTCCCTGGTCAAATTGTGGCAAAATAACAGACTGCGAAAATCGACGAAAATCTCTAATGCCGACCGTCGCCAATTTTCTCCAGAACGTCTCCAAGGGCCTCGAGTCTGCTCGAAGCCTGAGTGTACATCGCGACCATGAAGAGGTCCGTCCCGAATCCTCTAGATGTTGCCAAAGACAAAGCCGCGGTATTCCAGGCGTAGATCACGGCGTACTTGAGGACCGAGTCAACGTCGAATAGGGCGGCGTTAACCGAGGGAAGATCGAATTCCTCCGGATGACCGAGATAAAGTGGAAGAAGAAACGAAACCGATATCAGGAGCCAGAGACAAGCCAGCATTTTCACGTAGTAAAACGTCGCCTCGTCGTTGCGCTCGAACCTGAGGGTCTTCGTCTCGTCGGCCGTCGAATAACGCCGCTGAATGTCCGCGAGCCAAGCCTCGATCCTCCGGGCGTTGAACAGCAGGGCGTTCTGCTTGGTCAACATGACGATAAGGGCCGCGAATATCACCCCGCGATCCGCGAGGACCTCGAGGTTCTCCGACTCGGCGAACAAGTCCAACCCGGTCAACACCGTCACCGTCAATAAGCTCGATGTCGTCGTGACGAAGTAGAACTTGTACAGGACGAGTCCGGCGACGCCGCGGTCGGAGGGCAGATAGAAGACGCCGGATATGCTGAGGAGGTACAGGGTGCTTTTGAGAGCGGTCAGACGACGTCTGGGGAACGAGGGAATCGCAAGCCACCTCATATCTGAGGGACGGGTGCGGACTGTTTGCAGGCTTCTGGCGCCTTCTGCACCGTGCGAGCTGGGGGGTTCAATAATTTACGATCGTAATTAGACGGGTCAAAGGGGATCGGTTTCCCTTTGTTCAATCATTCCCAGATATCGACGATCTATAGTCCGTTAAATTATAGAGATCTATAAATGTTAGGGACCTTCATCTTAGTCTGGGGCTCTCTTGAATCATAAACGTGCTCGAGTTCAGTTTTTTCGTCACATCTTGACAACCGTTGATCCCATTGTCACAAAGGTCATTACAAAAAATGAAGCTTACCGAATTCTCTACAAGAAAGGATCTATACGTTTTTCTCGTATCTTTGATAGTTTCTCTCTAATACATCAGTGAATACGTACATAATTCTCACAAGGCAACCTACTGGGATGGGATACTTTCAGCCCTGTATTACACTAAAACTATCGAAGATATGAGAAAAATGTATTCAACCTTTGTTGTGGAACATTTGATAAGCTTCATTTTTTATAATAACCTCCGTGACGATAGGATCAACGGTTGTCGAGATATGACGAAAAAACTGATTTCTAGTAGGTACCTTTGATTCAAGATGGCGGAGCGAGCCCGGCTAAGATGAAGATCTCTATCTTCGATAGTTTGTCTGTAGAATAATTTTGTGGGATTTGAGAATAATCAGATTTAACAAAAGATCATCGATATTGCAGAAATTCAGGGTCTCCGAACTGAATAATGACGATTCGAAGAAATAAAAAATAACCTTTCCAAATAATTTCAGTTCAGTAAGTTATTTGAGTGTTGAAAAATTATTTCTGGGTCCCTATGACCTTTAGAAATAATTTTATGTGGTTTGAAAATTGGAGTTCAAAGACCGGAGGCTGGAAAGAAATTTACTAATGAGTTAGACATTCGTACAGTATTTTTATATCGTAATTATCGAAGCTTTGATCATGATTTTTTGAATAAAAATCTAAATTTCATCCAAAGTTCGATGTTTTCCTTTTTTTTTTTATTCATTGGCAAATTTTAATTTGAATGGGAATGACTCTAAATTCCGAAGGACTGTACGCCGAAAGGCCATAAATTCCGATTTTTAAAGTACCGAATGGCACAACTTCGAATAAAAAACTACCGAAATAAAGGTTTTTCACGTTTTTTTCCAGCAATCATTCGGCAAAACCGTGCAAAACTCTTATTTCGGTACTTTTTATCCGGAATTTGACCATTCGGTACTTTTAAATTCGGAATTATGGCCTTTCGGCGCACAGTCGTTCGGAATTCTGAGCTCGTCCAATTTTTTTTTTCAAATTTTCTTCAAAGACGTGAGTCAAGTCGAGAATGCGATTACAAAGTGCGAGAGAGACGGAGCGACGGGCTGTGAACGGGTACCGTCTTATTTACGTTGGAAGTGGTTGTCGGGCAACTTAGCATGTCGCTATCATTCAATCTACTGAGACAATTTGAGCAGCCTGATTCACGCAGCGATGCCGCTTAGCATTTGACGTTACGGATCATTATCGTATATGACAAGTGTGTAATGGCTCCATTGTTTATACCCTCGAGCTGCACCGCCGCGCTTCTGCGGCTTTGACTCTTGACTCGTATTGTGACTTGTCGAGTTGTCACCGTGTATTTCTGCGTTGGCCCGCCGAAATATCGCCTATTCCGTTACCGTCGTGACAACAATCAATAATAATAACGGCCAATAAAAAGTTGCGGAACGTCGACCGATCCAGAAACAGTGTCAATGATGAATACTGAATAGGTACACAAGAGCCACGTATTCGTCACATCCGGCGGTTGGTACAGAAGCAGAATCTCGTCGATAGGCGTTTTCTTTTCTTTTTTTTTCTACTTGAAGATTTTTAAAGAACAATTTTAGAGACAAAGAAGAGCGTTAAATTTCACCATCGTCATCGAGGGGTTAACGAAATTTTATGAAACTGTATACAATTACGTCGATGAAGGCATCATATTTGAATTAATTATCTTTATGTCAACACGAACTCGAGTCTCGTGACGTATCTCTTTTTTTTTTTTTTATAACAGACGATAATGAGATAATTATAACTTTATCACGTCTACTTACACGCGGTTTAATATTCGCCTTTCATGTTTAAACGATATTAAACATTTTTTTAATCACATTTATTGTCACAATCTACACTTTTTTTTACCTCAATGTCATGCTTGGAGAATGGAAAATTTATTATAGAAAGTGGGAAAATTAATGATCGATATTGGATGAAGAAAAATGGAAGTAAAAAAATGGACGACAAAAAGTGGAAAATTGATGATGCAATATACGTATAATAGTAATAATCCACTATATCACCGCCACATTTGAATGGAAAGCGAAGAATAGGATTTCGCTAGCGTTGGTTTTCCCAGATGACGCTAGATGGCGGTTCTCGCTCTACCGAATAGTGACCTCACATAGCGGCGCGAAACGTAGACGCAGTTTAAAACGTTGCAGCGGAAGTTTGAGTCGACTGAGAAAAATTCGTATATGGAACTGAAATTGTGGATGGGAATACTATATCTCAGTTTGGTTCACTGTGAAGAATAGTTGACGTCATACTAGAAATTTTGTTGAATGTCTATCCAAGCTTTTTTGCTACTCTAAAAATTTTTCGGACTAGCTGTTGATTGAATTCGCGAGGGATTTAGTCAAGTCGAGCTTGTACTATATGGGGTGTGTTGTTTGAAAGTATAACGTACAGAATACACGCATAGTATAGTGTGTATAGTATAATCACATTGGTAGTTGTATAGTTATAAGTTTATAACCAGTTTCCCGTCGAGGAGCAGTTCGTGGTTGCGATAGTTTGCGGTTTAATATAATGAGCATGCGAGTAGGTATGAGGTATAGTACCTACGGCTACATAAAAGGAGCAAAGGAGCCCCAGTCGCGGTGTCGTTACGATTTTTTAATATTTCACCATTTTTGTACCCCTCTTAATCAGACAAAGTGGTCGATTGTGATCAGAAGAGGGTTCAAGAATTTGCCAGAGGTGATATTCGATATCGATTTCGATAGCAGCTCACTCTTCAGTCTCCCGAGTATTCGCCCTCTCCAAGCGAACAATATCGAGATGACTTCTTTTTTAACTTCTCGATTCTCTGTCTTGAGAGAAAAAAGGAAGTTATATCGATCGTTTCAGTACTTTGCGAATTATTTGAGTAACGAAATTCTAAAAAATACAGTAAAAATTAGGATATTTTGGGAACGCGGATCAATAGATTTTAATGAAACTTGATACCACGTGGTTTTTTGGCTCGCAAATTTGCGAAATTCAAAATTGTGGATCCAATTTGCTGGAAAAAAAAGCACTAAAAACATTCGAAATCTGATAAAAATCGGTACTCGAAGCCTTTTTGAACCCCTGATCGATAATCTGAGGTCTCAGAATATCTGAAGACAAAATAAATGACGGGAAGTTCGAAGGTTGGCTCATAATATAGTCAGCCAAAAATTGCTTTTTCTTCAATAATATATTTGATATCGTTCTTATTATTTCCAATAAATCACATCGTTGAATAATAACCATGATATGATAGATTCCACGATAATATATTCACACAAAGAGAATCACGGAGTTCAAGCCTTGCTACAGCCATAAGCCGTGTTGACACTGTATAGATAAGATAGCAGCTATTGCCGACCAATCCCCAACGTTTTCTGTTCCTAGTTCCCGCATCTACGTCACTGTTGCTAGCCGTTCTTGTGTACATTTACCACAGAAAGAAGAAAAAAGAAAAAAAAATTGATTGCCTGCAGGTGTAAAGTAACCCGTTGGACTAAAAGCTGTAACAAATTTCAGGCTTGAAAAATTAAACCTCATCAGGAGTTTGACAAGAAAAAATGAATAAAAAATGAACGGATCGTGTCGATTTGACATTTTGTCCAAGTCAGTAATAAATAATTGGCTAGTTAACGCCACCGCCGAACTAATTCAGGTGGTTGATTAATGATTAAGATAACACTCGCGCGAAACTCTTCGGAGCTTCCGTCCCTCTCGACACCGGGGAGAATCGGACACCTGAACTTCTGGGTGCGGAGTGGAGGTCCAATTTCGTGTCAAAGTTTATCGAGCATTTTTGCTTCTTTTTTTTCCTCCTCGATAAAAGTGGGAGGAAAGCAGGAGGAACTGAGGTGATAACGAAGATGGTCGATGTATCATATCGTAGCTTCGACCACGGACTAATCGTTTTCGAATAGATTTAGATACTGCGAGTGAGACGAAATAAAATACCGTAGTGTATATAAACTGGAGTGGAAACGTACGAAAGAACGATAAAAATTTATCTGAAAAGTAAAAAAAGATAGAGAAGAGAGAGAAGAAGAGAAATTAACAAAGAGCGATAATTACTTTACGCACTAATATGCACTTATCCTAATTACCAGAAAATTATTCTACATATATACCGCAGACTGATTTCTTTTCTCATTCCTCAGCCTATTGTTAAGAATCGGTAAAATATTTTCCACCGTTAATTATAACGTATAAACACGTCAATTATATTTATCGGATATACATTTTATCAGATTTATCGTTTCGTTATTTCAATATGTGATTCACTCTGAATAACTCTGGGCGATTCTTTCACCGTAGTTTTCCATAAAATTGATAAATTATGTCATCCATTGTTAGACAGTCATATACAAGGTGATTCAGAATTTTCAAAGAATTATTTCAAATAAATGATCCTCGTCAAGACTGGGATTGGAATTTCGATTTTTCTTACGTTTTTTTTCTTCAATGTTTGTTTTATTTTTAAATTCACGTTTGTTGAGGATTCGAGAAGTTTTTTTCTTCTTTTTCGTTATCGAAACTCTTCAATTAGTTTTAATATCAATAATTCGATGATTCTTTTCATTTTACACGACAGTGATTCGATTTTTAGCTTATCGTTAGCTCATCGAATTATCAAAGTTAATTTGTTTTCCTTACTTATATAATTTCTTTCTATTGATCGGAAAAACTGTCAAAAGAACAAAAAACTCAGTGGCATCGCTCAGAATTCTTTAAAATTGACAAAATGAAAGAAAGGAGAAGAAGAAAAAATTAAACACACAAATTCAAGTAGAATAAAAATCGAAAAAGAAAATTCACGATCATTTCAGGAATTCTGAATCCTCTGAATCGCTCTGTATATTGATCAGAGCTAATTTTCATTCAGAAAATTCATTCAAGCCATCGACCAGTTAAAAGGACAAAAAAAAATTGAGATAAATCCAGAATTTTGAAAGAAAAACTTTGTTTTTTTATTTGTAATAATTCATTTTATCGGAAAATATTTGCTACTTCTGTTCAATAAATTGAATGACTTTAAAATTGTACAAAAAATCACACTATCGTCTTCACGCGAGTATCCGTAACACTTTTAATACTTATAATACTAAATTGTCTAAGTACATAAGTAGAAGAAACAAAACCATAGAATATCATAGCGTCGTTACGCAGCGCGGCAGGATATCCGGTGCGAGTGTGTTACACGCGTACTCATACCCATCGTTGCTATAAAACTGCGTCTTAACCCAACACCGTCTGTCCGTCTCTCATCTCACGCTACTCCTGCAGCCTCTAAAGTCAAAAGTCGAGAAGAAAACAACACGAAGAAGGCTTGTCCCGTGTTTTAATGTCGGAAAATAAAAATTGATTCAGCTAAAGAATAACAATTTAAAAAATATATCAATTATCGATGAATTAATCCAGGGATCGACGATTCTTTAAAAAAAATATCGATTTTCGAATCAGACTCGTGAGAATCTATTTTAAATACGTTTCAATTATTGATGTAAACCTTGAATTCGACGAATGAATGAAAATGAACTAATTAGTTCGCGTTTCTGCCACCAGATTTCTGTCGAATAGAAGTTAAAAATAGTCGTTTCTACCACACATGCATTAAAAACACGTGTTTTTTTGCCCTCCTCAACGGGATGGAAGTCACAGTTTTTTTTTTTTTTTTTTAACGGGGAAATAAACTTGCCAGCGGGAAAAAAAACTCTGGCAGCAGGGACAAAAAAGTCTCGTAACCATAGTAACGGTGAAATAAACTAAGAAAGTGCTGCCCCTAGCGGAGAACGCCGTTCTAATGGTTCTAACCTCACTTTCACTCGTTTTCAATGCATATGCGATAGAAAATAAGATAATAAGTGTCATGGGAAGGAAGCGTATTTTGCAGAAATCGTCTTCACTCTCGAATTCCAACTCGAATTCCCAACGATTTAACAGTCTGAAGTTGGAAAGAAGCTTTCATACAGTTGGAGTGGTTCAGAAAACTGTATATAAAAGCTTGTTCCTCAATTAGCCAACTTCACACTGTTCAATCGTTAGGAATTCATATCCAGAGTATAAGCAGAGTACGATCTACGAGTTTTGAGGTTAGGTATAGGTGCAGAAACCAGCTGTCATACAGTTTCCTGAACCAATCCAACTGGCTAAAAACTCATTATTCTCGATTTCAGCCAACTTCAGACTGATCAGTCGTGTTCAGTGAATTCCTAAGGACTTATAAACGGTCTGAAGTTGGCTGGAACGGAAAAACAAACTTCCACTGCAACTAATTTAACTGTATGAGAGCTTTTTTTTCGATTCTAGCCAACTTCAGACTGTTCAGTGGTATTCAGTGAATTTCTATCGACTTACAAACAGTCTGAAGTTGGCTGGAATCTAGAAACAAGCTTTTAAACAGTTTCCTGAACCAATCCAACTGTCTGAAAGCTCATTATTCTCGATTTCAGCCAACTTCAGACCGTTTAATCGCTAAGAATTCACCCTGTATAAAAAATCGTGTGCGATATTAAGTATAGACAACGTATTTTCGCCTCGACTACATTCTTATAGGTATCGCAAATTCACGCTCAGTTTAAAAACGACATGCTTTTTCTTCTCGTTATGATCAACGTGTCTGCTATTATCGAAAAAACAAAACAAAAAATAACAGTCGAAGGAGTAAAGCGTCATCGCGTTGACTGCAGTATCCAAGAGAGCGTATGGTTGCAAGATCGAAGGGAGAGACCCTGCCCGTGTGTCCCATGATCAACGGGGCAAGAATAAGAAGAAAAAGTAAGAATCAAGGAGTAAAAAAAAATAAAGAAAAAGGAAAAAACAACGAGCTCATAGTTTTATGACGGGGCAACCGATACCATTCGGTAACCTCGAGGTGTGTACGAGCCTTACGCGCGTACAGCAGCCACGGATAGAAAGTGGCGGGACGCATTAAGCTGAGACCGACTCGCTCGCCGGTGCTGCCGACTACCGGGGTAATCGCGTACTATACGGTCTTGAAATCATGTGTTTCTTCAGTACGCTTCGGCCTCTGGTTACGAACGGTTGGCTCGTGGGGGAATTAAATACGCGGCGAGACTTTACAGTGTGTTAGAAAAAAAACTCGCGACAAAGTGTAAATGATTGAAAAAAAAAAAAAACAACAATAAATAAATAAATAAACAAGTAGAAGTAGATCTTTTAAATTTCAACTGGTGTTTTGTGAATTTTTATATTTTTTTCCTTTCAAAACAGATAAACAACGAATAACAAATTATTATTATCTGCTAAATTGATAAATGACTCACGGACTCTTTCAATCCACGCTTCTCATTCTTCGTTACCGATTCGCGGTTTCGACTCCCCCCCCCCTCCGCTCTTTCCTCTCACCCCACCCACCACGACGACATTCCCCGTAGGGTAATGTTCCCCGTTTCCTTATCGTTCTAACGTAAGTAGACAGTGGTGTGTTTGAGTGCGCATATATTATAACAAACAAACAAACGAAATTCGATAATATTATCGTTTTATTTCAATATAATATTCTATTTTATTATATTTGGATCGTTGAAAACAAATGTGACAAAAGAAAAATGTGCGAATAACAGTATTAACATTGGATTACGATATGCTGGATAAGTCGTCGCGTTACAGGTAAATCGAATGTACAATCAAACATTTTCTCGATATTCTAGGTCTAGGTACATACGTAAAAGAAGAAGACAAAACAGAAGAAAGAAGAAAGACGATGTTATCAGAGGTCATTTGGGCGCCCATACAGTTTACCTACAGTGTAAACAAGACTAGAAAAGATTCGAAATTAGGGATTTTTTTTTTTTTTTTGTATACGGCGGACTCAAATTGTCACTATTTACGAGGAATTATTCAGCCTCTAATGGCACGCATAGAGCATCGCGGTGCGTTACACATCGCGCAAACAATGAGAGATATCGCACCGGACCCCGACTCGGACCATCGCCTCTGTGCAGTGTGTACTCTTATTCAGTCTACTCCGTCACTCTTGAAAACAGTTGAATGCGGTAGGCTGTCGTGTGTTGGGCTCGTTCGCTCGTTCGCTCGCTCGTTCGCTCGTTCGCCCGTCCGTTTCGTTTCGTTTCGTTTCGTTTCGTTTCGTTTCGTTTCTTCTCGTAGTACTCGGTGCTGCTGGTGGTGCCGGGCCACACAACGGGGCCAAAGTGCTGCCAGCATGTCTGCTGCTGCCTGCGCCCATACCGTACTCCGTACTCCGTACACATATCAACGCGATCCACGATCCACGAACCACGAACGGACCCACGGTGGTTCACGACTCACGAGAGCCCGACGCAGCAGTTTCAAAGCGGACTAAACCTACCGGTCCTACTGCCTGCCGCGTTTACCGCTCCCGAGACCGAAACCAACACGTTTGCGTCTTTACGCTCTGCCTCTGCCTCTGCCTCTCTCTCTCGCTCTTTTCATAGCGGGGCCCCCCTCGCTGTGACCGTGTCTTCGGTTTCAGCTCGGTTCTTGGAGATCGCGTTGCGGTGTTGCGTGTGGGTACGTCGATCGTGGACGGTTGTAGGCTAGGCAGGGCATAGATTTGAGAAAAAAAATGGCATTCTTTTTCTTTTATTTATTGTATTAGTACAATCTTTGAGAAACGTTTCGCGAAAGGCAAGAGCGTGAGATGGTGCCCGACCAGTTCTACATGAGTCACAGTTTCCTACAGTCTGTAACGCTAAGCCCGAATTTTAAACGCGTTTTTCTCGAAAATACTTTTTCTATTAGTTTTGCCACCGATGACTCGAGAACGCCTCAAGATATCGACTTGATTTTTTTTCCTCCAAATGACGGTATCAATTAGTTCCACAGAGTCTGTAGAGAAAAAATGACTTTTTGGTACCGACATAACGATTAATGTGGCAGATTATCCGTGTTTTCTAGAATATCAGCCGTCATTTTCCTAATTTTCATGCTTTTCTCAAATTTATCGGGAAACCGGAGATCCAGAATCCACTGTGTAATACCTTCCCTTGCCAGCCATAACTGCAACGGCGCAGCGTGCGTATAAATACTCTCTGCGAGGAGGAGATCCCTGCACCGTGTTTTCAAGAGCATGCTGGCTCGCAGGGGGGACTTACCGCCGAACACGTTTCTACTGCTGCATTTTCACTACTAGTGATCCTCCGATTCTTAGCTTATCGTTGGCTCATTAAATTATTAACGTTAATTTGTTTTTCACACTTAACTATGTGAAATGTATTTTGTCGGGAATTCTGAATCGTTCTTGATAATTTACTAATTTTCATCATCCAGAGAATTTTAATGTGTTGTGTCTGTGTGTAGAATGAAAGGATAATATATATTTAATTATTGTCGATATTGTTTATTCTATTTATTCTATTTTTGAACGTTTTACTACTATTCTTTATTTTTCAAACGATCGATCTCTTCTTTTGCTCCCTCGGCTCTCGTGTGTGTTTTTCTGAAGCTGTTTACAACTTGCGTTTTGTAAAAGAGATTAAAAATAATGAGAGAAATAAAAAAAAAGGAATTATTATTGACTTGCAGCAATTCAATGTACTGTTTATTTAAACGAGGGGCTATTTCACTCAAACTCGTATATATAGTGCAGGTACGAGTGATTTCGTCAATTTATGTTTCGTATCATTTCATACTTTATTACAAAGCTGATTTTTCATATTATTTCATTTTTTTTTGTTGTTGTTGTCATTTCTCCTGATTTTTGACGATTTTCAACAATTTCAGATATTTTCTCAGTAACTTCGTACAACTTCAAAGCGAGTTCTGTGACTGATTTCGAACATGGCTAAACAGCCGATTTCCTCGGTTTATAAGATTGTCATTTGATTTATTTACTTTTAAAATTTATTTCAACAAAAATAAAAACAGCCTGAATTTTATTAAAAATTGAAATGTTCAATTCTCTTATCTTTCGTTTTTCAATTCGATACGGAATAATTGTGACTGAATGGTGAATCGATCAATGACCTGTTTTATCTCGCAGTCGCAATTAAACATTTATTTCAAATTCCGGAACTCGGATTAGGTCTGGAGATTGATGAGGGGAAAAAAAAAAAAAAAAAAAAAACTGTAATTTGAGCTCCGAAGAAATTATCTATAACTGATTACTATCACTATCATTATTTTTTATGTTCATCAAAATACTTTTAGTTGTTTCAACTGGTAATAATTTTTTTTCTCTCAGTCGTTTTTTTTTTTATTTTTCTGTTTCAATTATTATTATTATTATTATTATTATTATTATTATTATTTGATACTTTCTATATCATCGTTCACTCCGGTCATTTTTTTTTTTTTTTTTTGTGATTCCGAATCCTTTGATTATTGATTTTTCAGTTTCAAAAATGTTTAACGACAAAAATAAATAAATAAATAAGAGTATGAAAAAAGTATTCGTTAATTTTATTATTATATATTTTTAATTACGATAAATACATAACGGAATAATAATGAAAGCCTTTCTATACACTAGGTGGTAGTATTATCAGATGGAGGGACTTCCGTTACTGTTATAAATATAGCGATGATAATAAATAATCTGCGAGTGAATTAAAGTTCTTCTGAAGTCTAGTTTAGTGCGTCGTCGTCTATACAGCTGGAAGACTTCGTTCTATGTGTAAATCTTTAGCGATTAAATGAAACTGTCCACATTGAACTTTCGTATTTTTTTTTATTTACCCGGATATTTTTTCTTCATATATGTCGATGTCGATGATGTCGATATCGATATCTGTATGAATAATTAAAAACCGACGACAAATATTTACACAGTTCTGGAATATAAAGATTCTTGTAATTCTATGAGAAAAAAAAAATTGAGGAAACAAACATATTGCGAACATGCGCCATTACTAAACATTCAATTACTTAAGTTTTTCTTTGTATCAAAATCATTGAAAATATCATGAGTTATAATAGAGTTGTTTTTTTTTAAATACTTTATTTAATACAAATCAAATTTATTGGTTGAAGTATTTTTATTCAATTTTCTTACTTTTTAGTAATTTGCATGAAACTAAATTAAACCCTAATAAATTAAATTCTGTCGCTAACAAAAAGAAAAAAAATGTTTAACACGATATGGAGAGACAGGAAGTTGCAGATTGAGGTACTCGACGATAATTTATTGTTGTTATTATTATTTTCTTAATGCTTCTGATATTGACTTGTTGCAAGGAAAAAAAAAGAAGAAAAAAAGAGTGAAACAGAAATTATCAAATAAGATAAGGAAAGAAGTAATGAGTTAACGATCCTTAGAATAACCAGGAAATGAGAGGGACACTCCCCTTCCGTTTTGAGACGATAAAAGGAATATTACATACTTCAGCCTTCGTAATTACACCCGTGGGTGTTATTATTACGTCACACCTCGTGGTTCGTGATATATATATTCATATTAGTTCCAAAAAGGCGGATTTTTTATTCTTGTGATGTGATAAAAATTCAATCTGATTTTTTTTTTTTTTTAAGCATTGTAGAAATAACAGCGAGACGATGTTTTCTTTTTTAATAACATGACAAAAACAAAATAAATTGATATACATAGAAATCGATTTTTTGTGCATCTTGAAATTGAAATGGCGAGAAAAAATTAATTGTGTAGATTAAATTTCTTTACTGGCTTGTGAAGAAAAAAAAAATATATTAGGTGAGAGAAAATCTTTAGAATCATATAATAACCGTAACATCAACATCATGAAAAAAATAATCGATTTCTCGTATTTGAAATCATTATAGAACAAAAACGGTTTATTTTATTGGCATCTAAGGAACTGAAAAAACAACTTTTTTTTGTCAAATAATCTGCGGATTCCATATAAATGAATATAATTAACACGACAGGATGATTGGGAAAAAAAATGTATAATGAATGAATAATCTTGATTTTTCTTATTTAAATTCACAAAAAAAAAATTTATTTGTTTATTTTTTTTTGTGTGTCTAACACATTTTAGAAAATGGAAAAATCTTCATAATCCCTTTTAATCAACATAAAATATTAATAATAAATCGTTTTTTCGTTAGGTTGTACAAAAATGAATGTTTTTCTTGTTTGTCTAATGACAGAAGGGGAACACAAATTCGAAGTAGGAAAAAATATAGTTGATATAATGTGTATAAAAATTGTGTATAATATATAGTATATACATATCTTCAAAAGTGTTAAATTAAATTATTATTCAACAGTTCATATACTATACTATTCTCGAATATATAAATACATCATATGTTGTAGGTATTTATACGAAATCGTTTGCGGTTGTAGAGGCGAGTCGTAAATACAATTTTTTTTCTTCTCTATTTCTTTTCTTTTTTTTTTGTGTTGTTTGTCGTTTCTAAATTTAGACTGTCTTCCGATTATTTTAAATTGATTACGGTAGACCGTGGTATGTCACGTAGACATTCGTGTATATAATATGGATAAAAAGTATTTCATACATACATATGTAACATAGGCACGCACATGGGCTATATATGTGTAGGAGGCAAGGTTGAAAAGTTTAATGTAACCGCATACGTTACGTTACGTTACGTTTCATCAAAATGCGCGCGTGGGTGTATCAAAACGAATTGTATCTACCATACACATGAATATATATATATATATATATATACATATATGTATATGCGCTTATATTGTAACAAGAATGAGTTAGTTAGTTAGTTAGTTAGTCAGCCCAGTCAGTCAGTCGTCTTGCACACAGAAAACGATTAGCCACGCTATTGCTGATTACTGGTTACTGCATAATATGTGGTTTTTGGTATATGAAGCTGAAACCAGCAGCCATAGTTATCAGCCAAATATTTCTATAATTTTTATTAAAGCTCGAAAAGTATTCATTTTTCAATAATAGTTGACAAAAAGGAAAAAATTTCATACTTTGGTCTCATTCTTTCATTTCAATTGAATTCCGTCAAATTTTCGGTGCTGATTATGGCTGCTAAGTTCAATTTCATGCTTGCAGCCCTAAGTCGTTTTTTTATTAGGGAACAAAGTCAGGTTTTTCAAGATTTTGTTTAAGATGACGACGAAAAAAATTGCAAAAAAAATTCACGTTTACTTCCTCAAAGAAACAATGAGTCAAATGTTGATTAATATAGGTTTTCTTGATAAATATTGAAATTTTTGACAATTCAATCGAATCATTGGAGTTAATTTTTTTCGTTTTTCATGTTTCAGAATCTATAAATAAATTGTAACAAAAAGAGACCCCTATTTTATTTAATTTTTTTTGTCTTCATATTTTAGACCGAAAGACAAATTCTTGGTTTCGTGTTATAGTTTCTCTTGCATTATTTCAAGATCCGAAATGACTCTCAAAAATTGATTTTTTTGTGTCTTTTTGAAACTTTTTTTATTGCACAATATTGAGAATTATGCTCAATGCTGAAGCACTGCTTCATGCTGGGGGGGGGGGAGGGGGGATTTTTTTTTATTAGCTAATTCGTTCATGAAAATTGCGATGACATTTTTTTCTTCTTGAATCTTAAATATGCTAATTCAACTACTTTAGTTATCACATTGAGATAAACGTGATTTTGCGTTTATCGCTGTGATACTTATACGATATTAGATTTCATTGATCAGAATACGTAATCTGATTGATCGATTACGTATATCTTGAGATATATATATATAACATATGTAACATATAAATTTGTATGTTATGTTTGGCACGTGTCTGACCTGTGATAAATGGAGTTTAAAAATAGACTAATCGGATAACATGATCAAATGAGTATCTGTATATACAACCAAATATAACCGATTGAATGAAATTGAACACCACTTCACTCATCTGCACTGTCGACGATGAGCTGCAGTGTGTGTATGTGGGTTCTTTTATTTTTTTGTACACAGTCGAGATACATTTAACGGTATTTTATTATCGATCGATGTGCAGAGATTGTAACTTTCGATCGATCTATTATATGTACCGTATCGTGTCGTACACACAATACACGATATAATATATGATTGTTTGTGAATAGAAATATTCAAGTTTACGAAGGGTACGCGAGAGGGGGGCACGAGATACTCAATCAATCGTATCGTATTGTACTAATCACTAATTCTCAATTGTCCTTCGTAGTAAGGTGTAGAGTGTATAGTGCAAGCGTCATTGATCAGATGGTATCATAAAATAATAAAAGAATGCTGCTGCAGGATTGAATGAAATTGAAGATGGTCGGAAATTAATCGTATATGTATACGTATATCTTCTACATAACATATACTGCAATATTATATTAGTATCTCGATATCAAATTTATTATTTCCATCAGATGAAAAACGTCCTTTTATTTCGTTTTCAGCTTATATCTCTGCTCGGGCTACTCCTGGTTAAAAATTGTTAATGAACTATTTTGAAGATTGTTAAATTATCTACAAAAATGATGATGGGAGTCTTCCTCGTAAAATTGACCGTTTGGAAAATACACGGGCTTGAAAGTGACACTGGCAATGAAATGAAGGCCTCATTTGTTTCATCAAGTGTAAAAATCGTGCTTTTATTTCGTTTTTAGCGTGTATCTCTCCTTCGGCTACTCCTAGCTAAAAATTGTTAATGAACTATTTTGAAGATTGTTAAATTATCTACAAATTGACGTTTGGAAAATACACGGGCTTGAAAGTGACACTGGCAATGAAATGAAGGCCTCATTTGTTTCATCAAGTGTAAAAATCGTGCTTTTATTTCGTTTTTAGCGTGTATCTCTCCTTCGGCTACTCCTAGCTAAAAATTGTTAATCAACTATTTTGGAGCTCGTTGAATTCTCTACAATAATGGTCCGAGGAGTGTTTTTCTTGAAATTGACCGTTTGGAAAATACACAAGCTTGAAAGTTAGACTGGCAATGAAGGCCTCATTTGTTTCATCAAGTGTAAAAATCGTGCTTTTATTTCGTTTTTAGCGTGTATCTCTCCTTGGGCTACTCCTAGCTAAAAATTGTTAATGAACTATTTTGGAGCTCGTTGAATTCTCTACAATAATGGTCCTAGGAGTGTTTTTCTTGAAATTGACCGTTTGGAAAATACACAAGCTTGAAAGTTAGACTGGCAATGAAGGCCTCGTTTGTTTCATCAAGTGTAAAAATCGTGCTTTTATTTCGTTTTTAGCTTGTATCTCTTCTTGGGCTACTCTGAGCAAAAAATGACAGGGAACTGTTTTGAAGATTGTTAAATTATCTACAAAAATGATAATGGGAGTTTTCCTCGTAAAATTGACCGTTTGGAAGGAAAATACACGAGCTTAGTGACACTGGCAATGAAGGCCTCGTTTGTTTCCTCTTTTCGTTGCTCCAAGCTTAAAAAAAAAAAAAAACTATATTGAGGCATGAAATTATCTGCGAAAATGATAATAATAGTTTAGTTGTTTTTTTTTCAGAAAAATCTACTTTTTGAAAAATGGATAAACGAGCTTGAAATTGAAAATACGGGTTCAATTGCGCATTTCGCTTCAGTCTTTGGCTTTTATCTCTGTTCGGGTTTCTTCTAGCCAAAAAACTATCTGAACCGATTCTGAAGCGTATTAAATTCCCCCCAAAAATGGTCTCTACGATTTTCCGCGTATAATGAACCGTTCGAAAGATATAAGAGCTTGAAAATGGCGCTGAGGATTCAGCCGTCGATCTAACTAACGCGTATCCTTTAGTGTTTCTTTTTTCTTATGGATTAGAATACTTCACCTCGATAATGATGATGTCTATATTTTTTCTACTTGAAATTTCAGGTCCTGGTTAGACGTGGCGAAGAAGAGTCCTTTTTGGCGTCGACATGCTAGCAAAGTAGCACGCCAAGTTCGACATTATTCCTGCTGAGGCTATCCTGCCATGTTGTGCAGGTAATTGAACAATTAAAAAAAAAAAAGAATTTATTTTACATTATTCTTGAAACAATATATATATTATATTATGTACACAAAGTGACTCCAAATGAAAAAACAAAAAAAAAAAAAAAGAACTGGACAGTCATAAGCTCTGCCCGAGCTTTCATGCGCATATGAATACGCGACGGTCCGTAAGCTCCATCCATCATCAAGAAACTGGACACCATCAGAGTTGTTTGAGTATATAATTATCATTGCGAAAACAGTATGTATGTATATCACATATATACATATATATGGATGAGATACTACCATATTTATTATTTATAAATAGTCGTTATCAATTCTTGGTTTATTTTAAAAGACACACGTTGTTAAACGGTGATAGACAAACTCTCCGCATACCATTGGCAAATTATTCTCATCTTGACGATACGCGATAAGCCTTAAAAAAAAAGAAGGAAAAATAAAATGATTAAATGAAATTCGTGAAGAATTTTGTCGTCAAATGTTGTGTCAAATGTTGTTGTCAAATTTTTTCAGCATGACCGAAATTTTTTCGAGTCGCTATAAATAAATATATGAATTTATATATTTTTTAATTTATATATATGTATGTATATTGTATATTATTATAATATAAAGTGAAACCGTTCGCGGATCGTTCGTCGGGTTGAGTATAATCGCGTAACATATTTACACGCGCCGCCTCTCTTTGCTTATTGTATTGTACGCACGTATAATACACACACACACACATTTATATATAAATATATATATATCCCACGTTATACGTGAGCGTATGTGATCGCGTGGCATAAGTTATCATCGACAGCTGCATAAGTTTCTTTTTTTGTTTTTTGCTTCTTTTTCGTCTTGTCTTTTCTGATCATTGAATCTCAGAAATTGAATACACTTTGAAATTCATGATTTTGGTATATATATATTAAAACGAGGCGTTATTGGATCCATCGATGACGGTGCCCCCGCTGTAGTTTCCAGAGAACCCGAATATAGAGACAAAATCGGTTTCGTTCAATGAGAAACTGCACACCTTGATTATTTTTTTTTTTTCCAATTCAAATTTGCCTATAATCATTTTTTCATACTTTTTTTTTATGAGGAGGTTCTATTTCTATACTTTTCTGATTATAATAATACAGGGTGTCTGGCTGTCAGGGAAATCTGGAAAACCGGGAATTGTCAGGGAATTTGAAAGCGTTTGAAAAAACCGGGAAATGTCACTGGATTTCGCACACGTATCTGGAATTTTTCCTTTTTTTTCCTCTCCATTTTGATAGCTGTAAAATTTTTTTTAATAGAAAATAGCGAACAAAAATTGCTTACATCAAAATGTGGTCAAATTGAATTGAGAGAAGAAATTTAGTACTTTAACTTCGAAGGATCGATAACATTCAACTTTGATAATCATGAATTTACAACAAAAAATGCGCTCGTTAGGAAAATGAAGTTGAGAAATGAGTCCTGGAAAAGTCACGATTTTCCGTTTTATTTGGAAAACTGGGAAATGTCACGGAATTTGATATTCAATTGACGCTAGACAACCTGTAATAATATATACGTGAATTCAAAATTTTGAAAAATTATTAGAAGTATATAGGCGAGATATCAATTTCCTAATTCAAAGTCCTTTTGAAGATTTTAAAGATTATTTCCTTTGCCAAAGGATAAGGATAACCTATTTTGATGGAGTTATATAGTAACTTATGAAAAGTAAAGAAAGAAATTTTTTATTTAAAAAAAAATGATAAATTCTTGTTCAATTTTGATGACGTAACGAAAAATGTGTGGGTATATTCATTTTGAAAAAGACGTCTATCATCAATTCAGAGCAGTTTCTGAGACCAGAAAATCAGAAGTTGGGTCTGCTCGTAGAATTGATCTCATGCAGAATATAATTGATGAATAAAAAACGAAATTTGAGTTTTTCGTAAAATCGTGTGAAAATCAATTTTATGCACAAAAAATGATTTTACGCCGTTTTTTTTTTTCTTTTAATCTTTTACTCGAACTTCCTGTTACTCTTTTTTCAAGGAAAAAAAGCGAAAGTTGGTATTGTGATCGGCCTGAGAGTAAAAATATTACTTTTTACGAATCCAAGTGATTCTTTCAAACATTAGACTGTTCAGATTTTGAATTCGATCGTTCCAGTAGTTATTTTTTTTTTAGTTTTTTTTTTTGGTTTTTCAGACAACAAAATTCCCCAAAAATAATTGTATAACAGTCATTTTATATTTCGAGAACGCATTAATTGATGACTGACGATCAGAATTTTTCGAGTTGCTGATAACTAATCTGAGAATCAGAGATTTTCCACGGTCAAAAAAATCTAAAAATATTCCGATATCGATCAAAATTTGTACCTGGAGGGTTTTGTGCGTCACTGATAACGAATCTAATTGTAAATTCATATTTTAAATCCAAAACTGGTCCCAATATCACGATACCATTTTTTTTTTTTTATTCATTCGTTGATCACGAAATAAAAATATTTTTCCTCCAAAGTTCAAACCGGATTATGATAATATTATCGAGCTTCGAGGAAAATTCGAGGCTGACACATCAAGGTTATAGCCTAAAACCGCTCTAGTGTGTTTTATTATTCTCTTTTTTATATCGTCGTAGGTACACAAACCTCGTGGTAAGCGACGACGTTGATAATTTTTTTTTTCGTAGCTCCGTTTTTGTTTTATTATATATGTATATATATATTATATATATATATATATATTCTTTTTTTACCATGTCAGTCCTATCGCCGGGCGACCTTATCTGGTTTATTTGTTCGTTAAATCGTTCTAGAAATATATTTTACCATATCACTATTATCAGAGAGGTGGTTTACCATTTATAATATACCGCAGTATATATGCAATAACGTCTGATTCACATCATTCAACGTAATCGATGAGTTTAATCAAATAATGATGCCCTATAAAAATTATAAAAGAAAAAAATCAATATTGATGAAAAAGAGTTAAAAGTCACCGAAATCGGTACTTTATTAGTTAATAATAAACACGATAATTGAATATTGAATATTAATTAAATTCACTTGATCATGAATTAAGATAAATGATAATTGGGTGGAAATTTTTAACCGACTTCAAAAAAGGAGGAGGTTCTCAATTCGGTTGTATTTTTTTTTTTTTTATGTTTCTTACCTCATAACTCTGTCATTTATCAACCGATTTGGAAAATTCTTTTTTTATTCGAAAGGGTATACTTTCAGATTGGTCCCATATAAATTTCATCGAAATCGGTTAAGTAGTTTGTTTTTGAAGTCGGTTTTTTTGTCACTCGTGACGCAAAGAAAAAGTCTTCAAATTTCAAATAATTAAATATAATTAATTCGGATTTCTTCAAATTAAAGAAAAATCAACCAGATTTGGTCGATTTGCTTCTTTCTATAACCTTGGCTCATTTCGTTCGATAAACTATAATCCTAAAATTTAACCCTGACAATTATTTATTTCTCATCAATACTCAGTTTGGTATCGCTATTTTTTTTTTTTTTTTTTTATCCTAGTCGACGTCGATGTAATCTTCTAAAATTAAATACTTAACAAAAAAAACTTTGTTAAAATCGTGCGGCTTAATTAACCGATGAAAATAAGCCGTAGGGTAGAACGAAATCGAGGGAAATTCTGACAGATTTTTCTTCATTTTGAACGATTTTTAAATGAAAAATTGATTTACAAACGATAATTCAATGAGCGAATTATTCAATGTTCTATATATTGCCTGTTGGTGGTCAGGTTTTAAGATTTACCTATATTTTACTATATTTTTTCATATTTTATTATATTTTTTCATGTGAGGTTTTACTTATCAGTCAACTAACTTCGAAATTATCTCAGTTTGTGCAACACTTTTCCAGATATTTTTCTTCTTTCACTCATTTTTTCCGCAAAATCAAGACAAGAAAAAAATTGTGAAATTTTGATTTCCCATATTTCATTTCACGTTTATTTCTCTTAACTCGGGTGGCTTCGCGTAACCGTATGCAATAGTCGCTAATGAGTCTCAAATTAGAATAGCAGGAGACGACCTACACACAGATAAATGTGCATGTGTAATAATATAAGCTTTTATGCATGTAGAAAATAATTTTACCGAGTGTCTTTTTATTTTTGCTGTTTCTTTTTTGAACAATATTTTTTTCTTTTTTCATTCTGCTCTGTAATTACTATACCGAGCTAAGCTAAGGACATAATAAAGTTTTGAAATACCGAGTGACGCGGGGCAGAGCTAAAGATTGACAAATAAGACGATTATCTTCCATGAACAATGGACGAAAAAGAAAATATTACTCTCATTATCTCCTTATTGTTATTATTTATTGTTTGTTTTTTTTTTGTTTTTCATTATCGAAGTCTACTGTTTGTCTAGACGAGATAACGACCGATTGTCTGTTAAAAATACATATATAAAGACGGTATATAGAAAAAAAAAAGAAAAAGTTGGAACAATTTTAAGAAAAATCGGTAACAATCGAACAAAAATTTTTTACATGATGTATACATGGTAGAAATAAAAAAAAGTAGAAGAAACGATTTTTTAAATTCTTTTTCATTTCATCCAGAAAGTAAAAAAAAAAAGTGTCAAAGAATTAGGGGACATGGAGTGTAGAGTGAAAATTCACGACGCTAGATGGCGCGCTTGGTTTACCGAACAGTGACGTCACAGCGTGGCGCGAAAGAGAGATAAATTTGAACTTTGTACTGAAAAAAAAGCCAATTTCGTTTCATGTACGTTGATAAAGTCTGAGATTTTTGGGCTTACTTTCGGTACAGTTAGGATAGTAGACCGATTCGAGAGGTACTAGTAACTAGCTGGTCACCGAAATGCGTGAATTAATACCGATATAGTTAAAGGCATGTGTAAACTAGTAATATTAATACAGCATATACGAGGTTCTAACCATCCAATGGCCTAAGGTAAACTTTTAGCGAGGATCATATGATTCGCACCGAACGAAATCTGCACTGTGGCCTCGTCTGTATAAACTTTTTGCAATTCTTCTATGTGTAATAAAACTCTGGTCATAGTAGATCAAATTTTTTATCGACACAAAAAAAGGTTGAGATTTATAGTTTCTCTGTTTTTGAAAGATAAAAGTTTTCGGATTATTATCAAAATTCTTACTCGAAGGTTTTTTTGGGTCGCTGAAGTCAGATTTGCAAACTTCAAAATAGAATTCTGAAAATGTTTCGATTCGCGGAATTCGAGGTGGCGAATCCAATTTACTGGTAAAAAATATTTTTTAAAAATCGATTTTTTAACTTCCCGTTTCTCTGTTTTCAGAAAAAAAAGGAAGTTATTGTGACCACCCGGAAAATGAAAATTTGAGTTTTCACTAAATCTTCACGTTTCGAGGTCCAAAGAATCACCTCCGACTATTTTCAGTTTGACGTCTGGATGTGTGTGTGTGTGTGTGTGCGTATGTGTGTGACCACATTTTTGTCCGCGCGATATCTCGAGAACGCGTGGTCGGATTTCGATCAACTTGGGCTCAATCGACGGGGCTTTTCTTAACTTAGAACTGATTAGATTTTGGCTTCGATCGGATCAGTACTTTTTGAACTATTCAAATAACAAAATTCTAAAAAACGCAACAAAAATGACGATATCTTGAGAACGAATCAACGGATTTCAATGAAATTTGGTACCATATGGTTTTTTTGATCGCTGATCACGAATCTGAAGTCAGTTTTGCAAAATTTTCATTTGGCGTATTCGATATGCTGCAAAAAAACTAAAAACATTTGGATTTGGATGAAACTTGGTACTCGTAGGTTTTTTGGGTCACTGATCACGAATCTGAAGTCAGATTAGCGAAATTCAAAATGGCGAGTCCGATTTGCTGGGAAAAATACTAAAAACATTCGAAATCTTACGGAAATTTGTACTCGAAGGTTTTTTGAACCGCTGATCAAGAATCTGAGGTCTGATTTACAAATTTCAAAATAGCTGAGAACAAAATAAATAACGGGAAGTTCGAAGGCTGGCTCACAGTCTGCCCAAACCCGCTTGTTTTTCTTTGGGTCTCTGACAAAAAATTTGAATAATCGAATATTTTTAGCACAAAAAACGGGAATTTGAAAGACTGTCACTTTGACAGCGGTCCAGATCAGCTTTTTTTTTCGTGCTTCTATATCGTGTATCATGACTATATAGGTTTGAATTGTTCGTCTGAGGAAGAATGTAGATATAACGAATGTATAAAAAAGATACAAGTTTGTCGAGACAGAGGAATAATAGAGGGAGGGAGAATAATTCCGAGAGAAAGAGTTATCAATGTTTATCTAAATGATATGCGTCGGGAGTGTTGACCCTCGTGGATTGCGTAAACGTGCGTCCGGAACGGAGTGAACGGATCGTCCGCAACGCACCCGTTGTTCTATCATCCACAACTGGCACTTTTCTTTTATTTTATTATTATACATATTTTTTTCCTTCGTCTCCTCTCTTATCGTCGTTTATGTCAGATGGGGACGACGTCGGGCGTCGGATCGACGGCGCCTTAACTCCTGAGTAGTTCTGATCTATAAGATGATTGTCTTAAACCCGATATCCCGGTAGGTATAAGGTACGGATGTAAAGAGATAATAGGGAAACCGAAACGATTCCGTTTTCCTCTCTATCTATTTTCTCCGACCATTTATATATATATCTATATATAATGTATATTATGATAAACGTGGAATATAATAACACAATTTGGTCAGAAATTGTTGTCGATTTTTTTTTCATGATTGTGTTTCTGAACACCGAACATTCGCAACGAAGTTGAATTAGAGATGTTGAAAATATTTTGAGGTTTATACATTTTTACAGTTTTTTTTTTCCAATTTTACTGTAAAAATCGAATAACTTTTATGATTGTGAATATTTTTGGTAGTTTTGGCCCCTGTTTTGGAATTTTCTCCATTTTTAATGTTAAATTTTAGATTTTTTTTTTCTTCAAACATTCAAAATCAATCCCTTTTATCTTTGATAAAATTGGTTATATATAAATAATAATCAATAAATTATCGTAAATCAGAAATCATGATTGGAATACAAACGAGAAAAAAAAACTACTCACAATCGGACAATTTTCTTTATTTATCATGTAAACTTTTGTCTTCTAATTTCATTAAAGAATTTTTGTTAAAAAATTAAGCTTGGTTCGAAAATTTCCTGAAGAAAAAAAAAAATTGAAATTTTTAACCGAAATATTCGGTCAATGTCAGAGAATTCGATGTGACATTATCGCTGCTAGATGGCAGACACCCTTGAAATGAACGCAGTCTACTTCGTATCTCAATTTCGTATAACCATTCTCACAATCACCGATCGTTTCGTTTTTCATAATCAGTAGAGATATCACACCTTCGATTCGAATCGATTCGACAATAACGCGTCCCCATATCGCAGACAATGATGATCACTCTCTATGAATGATAATGTTCGTCTCTCCCTCCCAGAGAAAAAAAAAGAAGCTTTCGATTTATCTCTGAACGAGAATCTCGATCGTGTTACACTGTCCGATCAATTTTTACTGATTACGAATCCACGAACAGGAATAAAAATTTATTATTTATTACGTCAACGTTTCGATATTTAATCACCCTCTAAATTTTACAATGTGATAACAATGTGCGTTATATTCTCGATTATATTGCATAGATTTTGATATCCGATGTGAGCCTGACTATTCAATCTTATAGAAGTGACAATGAATCTCAGTTTTTCGAAATGACTATCGAGTTTTTTTAGAGTTACAATGACTCTGAAATAGTGACCATTCACAATCTAGATGTGAACGAGACTCAGAACAAGCGGGTTTGGGCTCACTGTGAGCCAGCCTTCGAACTTCCCGTTATTTATTTTGTCCTCAGCTATTTTGAAATTTGTAAATCTGACCTCAGATTCTTGATCAGCGGTTCAAAAAACCTTCGAGTACGAATTTCCGTAAGATTTCGAATGTTTTTAGTATTTTTCCCAGCAAATCGGACTCGCCATTTTGAATTTCGCTAATCTGACTTCAGATTCGTGATCAGTGACCCAAAAAACCTACGAGTACCAAGTTTCATCCAAATCCAAATGTTTTTAGTTTTTTTGCAGCATATCGAATACGCCAAATGAAAATTTTGCAAAACTGACTTCAGATTCGTGATCAGCGATCAAAAAACCATATGGTACCAAATTTCATTGAAATCCGTTGATTCGTTCTCAAGATATCGTCATTTTTGTTGCGTTTTTTAGAATTTCGTTATTTGAATAGTTCAAAAAGTACTGATCCGATCGAAGCCAAAATCTAATCAGTTCTAAGTTGAGAAAAGCCCCGTCGATTGAGCCCAAGTTGATCGAAATCCGACCACGCGTTCTCGAGATATCGCGCGGACAAAAATGTGGTCACGCACATACACACACACACACACCCAGACGTCAAACTGAAAATAGTCGGAGGTGATTCTTTGGACCTCGAAACGTGAAGATTTAGTGAAAACTTAAATTTTCATTTTCCGGGTGGTCACAATAACTTCCTTTTTTCTCTGAAAACAGAGAAACGGGAAGTTAAAAAAGTGACCACGAGTTTCTAAGGCTGACCATTCAGTTTTTACAAGTCAAACGTTTGAATTTTTTAAAGTTACCCTAACTCAAAAATAATTACCATGAGTCTATGAAGCTGAACATCAAGTTTTTGGGACTTACCTCAAATTCAAAGCTGTGATCATAAATCTATAATGAGGCTGAGTATTCAGTTTTTGGAAAATATAACCATTTACCTACAGTTTTTGGGAGTTACCTTGACTAAAAAAAGAGCGACACTGGGTCTCCATAAAGAAGAGCAATCAGTTTTCAATGCATGGTGACCATCATGCCTCCATAAAAATTTCCATATCGCAAAAAGACGAAACGAAGAACGACAGCTTCTTCGGTTCTTTTCTATACTAATTCTCCGAATTTTTGATTCACAATCTGCTCTAAATTATCAGAAATAATAAAAGTACCATTTTTTCAAATTCGAAATTCAACTGCGAATTTTGTTTTTTTTTTTTTTTTTTCGCGGATTAAGAATGGAAAATTGAAAATTGAAAAACAAAAATGGAAAAAAAGGTGTAATTTTGTGTGCAGGTGAGCCGGTGGGAGGCGCTGACCGGTGGCGACGGCGGCCATGCGCCCCGGTCCGCCAGAACCGAGCTGCCGCAGGCCTCCCCGTCGCCAGCCCCGGCTGATTCCAGCCAGCTTGCAGGTGCTCCTGGTACTTCTAATCGCGGCGGTTTCATCCCTCGCCGATAATACCAACCAACTTGATGCACCCAGCGAGCATAAGGCTCAGCCGAAGAATGCATCGAGAGAACTTCGCAATCTCACCGTT
Source organism: Euura lappo (assembly GCA_018257835.1). Classification (NCBI taxonomy): domain Eukaryota; kingdom Metazoa; phylum Arthropoda; class Insecta; order Hymenoptera; family Tenthredinidae; genus Euura; species Euura lappo. Next base: position 29,660 of record JAEUYN010001298.1, read on the forward strand.
GGCTATCTTACAGCCCTTAAAGGTGGACTCATCGACCGCAAGGGGTTGGCCATATCCGGCGCCGTGTCTATCGCTCTCAAAGAGGTCGGTACTTTTTTTTTTTTAATTTTATCCATCCTTTTTCTTCTTCTTCTTCTTTCTAATCGGTTTAATTTCTTATTCTCCAAAGGTATTTTCGATCAAAAATCACAACGATTCAAAAATAATTTCAATTCGTCCTGATTGTGAGTGTCTATACGATAATTTCAGAACAAAGAACGTTCGTTTCTCTATATTTAAATATGCGTCATATAGTTTGATACAATTTTATCAAATATAAAATTGAGAAAAAAGAAGCTAGTTCTTCGTGATCGACTTGAAAAATTTTACTCAAAGAATAATTTGAGCAGAAAAATATCCTGAATTTGATTGAAAAAATATTGTCGATTAATTAATTAATTGAAATTGAATGCATTCTTTATTTTCTTATGTGTTCAAAGTTTTTTTCTCGAATTCAAATTTCCTGATACTGACAAAAATAATGACTGAACATTGATTTTTATTATTATCATCAATAGTTTCATTCTAATAATTGATTTTTCGATCAGCATTGAAGACAAAAAAAAAATTTTTTTGAGCTTCTAAAAATTATTTAAAAAAAAAAACGAATTTTGTAGTTTTTATTTATTTTATTCTCACGAACTTTGACCTCCGATGATTGACGGAATCGAGTGGATACGTATGTTATTGACGATATTGAGTCTGACGATATTGAGTATATTAATAATGGTAATAAGAGGAAAAATTCAAGTTCTACTTACAATTAGTTGATTCATAAAAAACCATCGTCTCCATTGTCCACCGGTGTCCAGATTTGCATAATAGACATTACCTCGGTGAATACCGGGTAAACTGACGTGTCATAACGATCCCGGATGCAAAATTGAAATGCATCATTTTTATTGAAGATAAAAGTCATGCATTTATGCTGATAGTCGTAAGACTCAAAGAGTAGAAAATTATTATTTCTCACACCCGGTCGCAAAATGCCACTTTTCATACCTCTTGAGCGGGCGCAAAACAGATCTTTTCGGCCCTCGGGCGGAAATGTGCTTTGCGCCCGCCTAAAGCGGGCGCAAACGACTCTTTTCCTGCCCTCGGGCGCAAAGTTTCGTTTTGCGCCCGCTCACTCGGTCTGAAAAGAAGCATTTTTGCAGACCAGGTGTTGAGAAAAAAATCGTGTGCAACACGGGCGCAAGGCTATTTTGACGAGTGTGATTGCAGTACACTCGCCTTCGGCTCGTACTGCAAATTTCACACTCGAAAAATAGTGTTTTGCGCCCTTGATACACAATGTACTAATTTCGTCCCCAATTTCGACATTCATATATTTTTTTTTTCAAATCCCAAATTCAAAAATTCTTCCGCTAAAAGATTCAAAGAGTAGAAAAAGTTATCTTCTGCCCAATTTCTACCTTTAACCATTTTTTTTTAGATCCCAAAATTAAAAAATTAGTACAAAATTTTTTCTCAAGTGAATTTTTTCTGGTCCTCTAAAATTTTTTTTCATAATCTACATGAATTTATAATTTTGGTATAATTTTGAATATAATCTCTGATTAGGGATTAGATTGTGTAATAATATGACGATATTGTACAAATATCTGCAACTTTGGACCATGAAGACGAGGTTAATGAATGCGTAACAGCTCGATGCCCGAAGGTCCACAGAGGCTCAGGCTTAGCTAAGAATTGTGATATTCGTTCCATAGAACGAGAGTCTGGTTATCTTGTCATTTCTCGGCTTCTGATATCGTCAGTCATAGTCATAGTCATAGTCAGTAAGTTAGACTTCCTTCGCGTTGACTCGTGTGACGTGTGGAATATGCATGCGGAATAAATAATCTCGAACATCGCGCGAAGGCTAGGGGTAGACCAGAGTGGGAGTACCAACCGAGAGAATATAACGCAGTAAATACCATTCGAACATTTATTTATTCATATATTTATTTATTTATTTATTTATTCGTTTATTCGTTTATTTAATGCAGAGAAACGCTAGTGAGGAAATATATAGATCGATTATATATAACTCTGCGGTGTATTACATGTAATATATTGGTTCTCTGTACGATCTATTTTTCGATTTTTCCAAGTGCAAAGTTTTTGGTGACTATATACAACTATTTTCAAAAATGATGACTAATTAATTGAAACAACAAAAAAGTAGCGAGCTGTCCCGAAATCGTGAAAAACTGCATTTAAAAACCCTAACACTGACGATTTTTTATATAGTTTGTTTTTTATTTCTCATTTAATGAATTTTTAATTTTTAATTTTTTTTTCAAATATGTAGTGCAACCTAATTTGTACTCATTTTAATTAATTAATATGGATCCAGTATATTTGTATACACTAACGATTTTATTCTTATTAGTTTAGTTAGAAAGTACCGATATTATTAACTAAATACATTTAAATTAATTTTCATTAAGCTTAATTTCATAAAAAATTCCACACGTGAAGGTAAATTGTTTCACGATATAAAATCAATCGATCACAGATTGGAAAAAATAAAAAGAGTTTCTCATATAATTGTGAGTCGAGAAGTATTTATTTGCGCTCATCTTTGGCGATATTCCAATATAAACGTTACGAGGCGTGAAATTTCTCTTCGAATCTTGGCCGAAGTGGGGTTTAGGTGGCTCGTACGTTGATGACGATTAAAATTAGTAACAGTTTTCAAGGTGGAGGTGGGAATGGAACGCCGATGGATATAGGAACGCGTGTGTTTTAAATAGAATCGTTGTTTTTGGCGAGAGCCAAATATTTTATACTGCAGTTTTATAGCTGTTGAGAATCGTGTAAAAGCGCGAGTAAACAAGAGGCGTAAAAAAGTTCGCTTTTTTTTCCCCTTTTTTTAAAATTTTTTTATGGTATGCTAGCTCACAGCCTTTTTCATGTCTTATCGTTTTACGAGAGACTCTACGAAGAGAATATATATATATGTATATGTATATATATCGCGAGAGTATTCGCGATCGATGGATAGCGAAAAACGGATAAATTCTACACTATCTCTCATGATCTCGAAACGATTTTATTCATATATCTACTTTTAACACTCTTCGAAGTACGTTTCAGTCGCGACAGTCAGACGGCCGGAAGAATAAAAAAAAAAAAACTATCTTCTTATCTCTAATCTTGAATTCAGATTTTTATCAATTGATTTTTTTTTAATGTATATATATATATATAAATTCCGGAACACTGAAATCCGGGAAAGATTCATGGTACTAATGAAGCAATGACTAATGAAGTTGATATCGATGTAACAAAATTCTTCGTTGAGGTCCGAAATAAAAAAAAATTTAATTTATATACTTACGAAGATGCAAGTTCATCAATATTGATAAATGACAAGTAAAAAACTAATCGATTAACAATAGTTTACACAACTGTATGCATGGTGGGTTCAGGGTCAGGAAAAAGCCTGTGAAAAATTGAAGAAAAATTGACGAATAGCTGAAGAAGAAAAATCAGGGAAAAGTCAAGAAATGCAAAAAAAAAAAAAAAATAAACATTTCACACGTGTATCGAAATGTACTGTTAATGAACTCTTAATGATGACGTCGATGCAACTGTGAATTTTTGGTTTTTAAGTACTGAAAAAAAGAATCCTGAAAAAACACGTGGTTTTCTACTAAAAAATTCATAACTTTTTCAATTTTGAATATTTTTTCACAAAAATTTGTAAAGATACTCTCAAGTTGTGGAACATTTATAAAAAAAAATTGTTCGGTTTATACGGTGTCTTTGAAAAATTATTTTCCAATTTATTTTCAAGGTTAACTGATTTAGAGTACTAAAAGACCTGCAGCGCTCTGAGTGGCAAAAAAATGCATTTCTCACTGTATCCTCATTAGTCTATACCTACGCCACAGAACTGTTTTACTTGGTTGTTTTTAGCATCGATATGATAACAAAAAATTTACCGCCAAAGGAGAAGAAGAAGATGAAGAAAAAAAAACATATCGACATTTCGTGTTAGCGTTTATCGACTAACTGACACGTCACTCGTGCCAATCGTCCACTCAGCGATTGGGTCTACAGATTAGAAAAAAAAAATTAATATTTGAGACACATTTTTCTTGATTTCGCCTGTTTTTTTTCAATGTTTTTTTATTTTTTGTTGATGAATGTGTTTCGTTTAGATAATTTAACAGCTTCTTGTGATATTTGTGTGGATATTTTATTGTCCTTTTCACGATACAGAACTCGAGCACTGAGATGATAATATAACGTCGTGAGATTCAAACAGTGGCGAATAGTTGTATATCACGGAGAACCAAGTAGATTGTGTTTGAGTCTGTTTTGACAGATCGTGCAAATAATGTGAAAAATCCTTAGAGAACGAACGAAACTCAGCTTCGGAAGGAATAAATTTAACACGTGTACTCGACGTGTGATTCTAGATGCAAATAAATGATATTTGCGCTTGCTCGCAGTCGCTTCTTTCTGCTGCACAATATATATATACACACTACGTACCTGAACCTACCTATATTCTCATTATTAGCGCTGCTTATCTCAATACTGCTAATATATAAATTTTCTCCAATAATATAGAAAATGTAAAATTTTATATTGTGATTCTTAATTTTTTTTAAAAAGAAGAAAAAATTTAACAATTTTTTTTTTTCAGACCTTCTATTATTGTTCTAGGCATCTGAAATATTGTTGTTGGAGGTTATTCAATTAGTCAATTTTTTTTAATTGTTTTTTTTTTTTATTCTTCGTGCAATTTTTACTCACTTTTTGTTTTTTTATTCAGAGGGATTTATTTAGTGAAAGAATTGCAAATAGGAAATCGAGTGAATTGATATTCTGTTCATCCGAATAATTAAAAAATAAATTGAAAATGTGCGAAAAAATAAGGGGTTTTGCAATTTTTTTCATTTCTTTTTCGCACGATCGTTTCCTTTTTCCTCTATAAATTGTTCACCGTACATCGAGAATTAATCCTGCGATAATATATTTGATTTTTTGTTTTGTTTTTGGTTTCAAATTACAGATAAACGAGGATAAAACAATTCTGCCCAATGTTAATTTGGTTATGCGATGGAACGACACACGTGGCGATACGGTGGACGCTACACGGGCAATGATAGACATGATATGCGACGGTGTCGTCGCATTTTTTGGCCCCGAGGGAACTTGTTATGTAGAAGCAATCGTCGCACAGTCTCGAAACATACCTATGATCAGCTACGTGAGTATAAAAAAAAAAATACCATTTATAAATATAGGTTTAAAAATAATTTGTAAAAAAAAAAATAATATGTTATTGAAATGAAAAAAAAAAAAAAATAGGAACACTGCCCAGGTTTTTTCATCGAATCGACCTCGACCCCAAAATAACAAGATGAAAACCTTCAACCACTTCAGGAATTATTTGGAATTTAAACCTCGATTTAAACAGAGAAATTTGTGGAAATTCTAACGTGCAATTATCCCGTTACATCGGCCCCCCCAGGGTGTCCAGGTGGACCCCTTGTGTTTTTTGCTTGATTAGAAGAATTTTTTTTTCGTTTTCTTCTTCTTCTTCTTTTCCCTTGTTTATTCTATTCGTGACGTTATTATTAGGATCGAAAGCGACAAATGTTGATTTAGGGACTGAAGTAATTAATAACAGCTGCGTAAAGTTAATCTATAATAGGTTTTTTTTTCTTCTTTTGAATTCTAGATTCGCTTCGTTCTTCAGAGCCTTTAATCCGACTCTTTTATTATACGCTCACAATTTTTCGATTCTAATCGTCGTGTAATAAAAAGAAAATAAAAATCATTCAAGTTTTGTATTGATTTTAAAAAATTGTTACTTCATGTCTCTAAACTATCAGAATTCTATCATCTGTGTTGTATGAAAGTGATGTAGAATAAATTGATCTGAAATTAACGCAAAAAACCAGTATAAAAAATAGGCTGTCTAAATTCTAAAAAAATACATTTTTACACGTAAATTGAATACTTTATAAAATAACAGAAATTTGACTACTATTCGGTTTATGTGATTATTTTCCGAAATTTCCTCGGAGTCCAATCACCGATGGTGCTAATGACTTTCGTTGCTGTCGCGCTTCGCTTCGCGTCGACACAGAATCGTTGACAGCTGGGACGCTAGATAGAGATCGAATGAAGACAGTCTTGTCTTCGGAATAAAATATTTGTCAAATAGTGTCGAGAAAGAAAAAAAAGAAGGAAAAATAATGGCTAAAATATTCCACTTTTTGTTTTTACGTCGATCGTTGATTCAATGACTGAAAGCAAAAGTTTAGTCTCAAATTTTTAGACCCAAAAAAATTCAGAGTAGTTACTAATTTGAGATAGATCATAAATTGACCTTGACGAATCATTAACCGGGGCAACGAGGGTTCTGGACGTGTCCGAGTCGTCGACTGCCGGTTCCGTAACCCGAACAGTCTTCAGTTTTTCTCCGATTTTCTCAGAAATTCTGCGACGATACATCGAATTCTTTTTTTCTCATTCGTTTATCGGATGAATGTAAACGAGGCTGAGGAAATGTGGAAAATCGAAGCATGACGAATATTTATCGCGTCGATAAGCGAGTGTTCAATAACTGGGTCTCGGCTCGCGTCGATATCCGGGCCGGCGACTCGACGCGGTGTCGGCGACTCGGACACCAATAACGACGTATCTTCGAAACGATCATTCGCACTGATTGCAAAACGTTTCCAAAGAAGAAAAGAACGTCGTCGCGTTCGGAATTGTCGAAATGATTGAAAGAAAAACAACATTTTTCAACATCCTAAGTGAATAGGATCGAAAAACGGTTGAAAGAACGTCGATCTTAACCGCGCCGTTCACCCTACGCATCGACGGAGCGCGCAAGCGCGAGAAAAGCCCTAGGGCGCAAAATGTGTCTTTCGGGAGGCGCGCATGCGCCGATTTCGCTCATTTCGTCACCGTCGATCTTGACTACAAAAGAAATAGTACATTGTGTATCAAGGGCGCAAAACACTATTTTTCGAGTGTGAAATTTGCAGTACGAGCCGAAGGCGAGTGTACTGCAATCACACTCGCCAAAATAGCCTTGCGCCCGTGTTGCACACGATTTTTTTCTCAACACCTGGTCTGCAAAAATGCCTCTTTTCAGACCGAGTGAGCGGGCGCAAAACGGAACTTTGCGCCCGAGGGCAGGAAAAGAGTCGTTTGCGCCCGCTTTAGGCGGGCGCAAAGCCCGCTTTAGGCGGGCGCAAAGCACATTTCCGCCCGAGGGCCGAAAAGATCTGTTTTGCGCCCGCTCAAGAGGTATGAAAAGTGGCATTTTGCGACCGGGTGTGAGAAAAAGAAGATTCTTTGATATAATCCGTTTGAAAATAGTATAAGAAGAAGACAAAAAATATCCAATCACGAAAATGAGCGTGTTAATCCTCATCGTCTGTTTGAGAATCGGGTCCCGAGGAGCCGGGGCCTCGGCGGACGTCGTGACGTCGTGACGTGACGTAGCCCGTGTCTCCGGTGCGACCGGTCGCAAAGAAGTGGTTATTATGAGAATGAAACAATATTATTCTATCGACGAGGCATTTGCATGAAAACTGCTGATTCTCCTGACCTTCGAGAGGTCTATTTATAACCAAGCTCGCTGATGCCCCACGCAGCGGGCACTTACCTGGTCCTCCCCGGTCCCCGGTCCGGTCGCCCTCCCGCCCTCCCGCCCTCCCGCCCTGGGCATATAGCCGTGGCCGTAGCCGTAGCCGTAGCCTTACCTCGGGCCCAAGACCCACCGCGAGTGCTTCACGGTCTCGCGGACCATTTTTCAATTTTTCCTCCTCCTTCTTCTCCGTCTTTTTTTCTTCGATACGGTAATGGAAACGGTCTAAATATAGTATATAGGCTATTCTAGCCACACTGTTGGAAATATTTTGAAATTTCTTCTACAAACAGGAATGAAATTTAGAAATCCCGATGATTTTTCTTGAAATTCCATATTTGGGTCTTAATATTGAAAAAAACGTACCGAGTTTTCAATCACTGTATCTCAATATTGATATGGTTCGATTAAATTTATGAAACTGTTTTGGAGATTCAAAACATACTATATATGATTCTTTTTAAGTTTTCAGTGACAAAGCGGTATTTCAGTCAATTATCAATAGTCGATCCGATTGAAAGCTTAAAATTTTCATTTTTTGGTTCCTTCTGCAATATTTTATGATCCGATTCGGAAATTATTGTAGCATTGGAAACCCATTTTTGAATGAAATCATCATGAATTTTCATATCATATTTAGTATTCAGCCGAATTTTCAAAACATTCTGTACATGAAATTTACTATAATCTTGGCTATGAAATTTCCGAATGATTTTGAATTTTTAAAACTGTTATATGAATATTCAAGTATTGAAAAAGTTGAATTTTAATGTACAAAAAGTATATGTTAACTGCTTCATATAGATTTTTATGAAATTTCATACATAAATTTCCAACAGTATACGATTTTTTTCTCCAATAATTCTATATCAAAGGAACGTCGTCGATGAATTTTAAGATATTAAATATTTCGGGTACTCGTTTTCTAGACAGAGAATACATCCTCCGATTATTTTGGAACGAAACGCGGACATTCTGTATTCGAAAATATAATTTTTGAAAACTAGATGATAGCAGGCGATTCGGTCATTCTGTGACCTTATCTACAATCGGTATTCAAAAATCGTCGCTGTATAAACGTGTGAATGTGGCCTGATCGTGGCATATCATTGACAATAATTCATGCCGAAGTAACGAAAACGGTGTTATTCACACTTTTATTGAAATTAGGACGAATATGATACGACGTGGAGTGTAAAATCTGATAAACTAGTATTTCATTTTCTCACACCCGGTCGCAAAATGCTACTTTTCATGCCTCGTGAGCCGGCGCAAAACAGATCTTTTCGGCCCTTGGGCGGAAAAGTGCTTTGCGCCCGCCTAAAGCGGGCGCAAACGACTCTTTTCCTGCCCTCGGGCCCAAAGTTCTGTTTTGCAGACCAGGTGTTGAGAAAAAAATCGTGTGCAACACGGGCGCAAGGCTATTTTGGCGATTGTGATTGCAGTACACTCGCCTTCGGCTCGTACTGCAAATTTCACACTCGAAAATAGTGTTTTGCTCCCTTGATACACAATATGTACTATTCCAATGCTTGACGTAATTGTGGAGTCTCGTTACCCCTGTCTGCAATATCATTGATAATATTGCTCAAGCCATATTTATACGCACTGAATACCGATTTTCGAATGTATTGACTGTGGGTAAAGTCATGGAAGGAGTCATAATCGTCCGCGGTCGTCTAGGCCTTAAAAATAAGCTTTTTGGATGTAGAATGGTTGTATCGTGTTTCAAAATATTCAGAGGATGTATTGTCGTCGAAGTTTGTAACATTGACAAACGGAAAAGGGTTGGACAACAAAATTTGTCAAAATTTACAAATGCTTCCATGATATATTATGGACCTAAAACGTAGAAAAATTATTGAAAAAAGTTGATAAACGTAGAATCAAATCTTGCAAAAATTTCATACGTACACACATATGATACCTATATGCTCGGAAGTTTGTGACTTGGCACATTTACGCACTTGTCGAGATGCTTTAAACCGAGGGAATTGATAACTGCTACTGTCACGACACTGTTAATAATAGATCGGAGTCGCTGGGGGCGATTTGAAGATATACAGATTTGGAAATTATATGAATTTTTCGAAAAAAGGAATATTGACGTTGAAAAATTTTACTCTGTAAGAATGGATGAAATTTTTACTCGTAGATCTTTGACGCGGTTTTTCCAAACTTGAAATTCACTACATTTCGGATTTGACAGGTCCAGTAGTCTTCGAATTATTCAGAGAACGAAATTTCCCAAACTGGAATTTAAAAAAAGGAAAATTTTGACCCGGGGGTTTTTCTGGTCGCTGATATTCAATTTTAAGTCAGATTTCCAAATTTGCACTAAAATATTCTGATATTGATTGAAATTGCTCAGATTTTCGAAATATGTATAATCAAAAATTCGAAATTCTAAACTCGACTGAAGACCTGACCTGTGGATCTTGCAAAATTCGAATTGATTTGTAATATTTTTCAATCATTAAACGGGAGTGAGATAAGTTTACTTTTCGAAAAATTCTTCAATCAGTTTTGGAATAATTTGACTCGCGTCAACAATTATTATACACCATGCTTCGTTACTGAATTATACAGTACGTACAGAATTTTTTAGACAGTCTATTTACTCCGAGCGTTTTGGAATGTGTATCAATTAGTAAAACGGTGTTTTTTTTTTTTTGTTTTTTTTTTTGTTCTAGAAGAATAGGTAGAGTGACGTGGTTAGATACACACATACCTTGACTTGTATCAAGAGACACTTACGTGACGAAGTCAAGAAGAACAATTGAGCCCGTCCCTCAAATAATGGCTCGAGTCAATATACATAATCATATATCCAAGTTTTGGCAAGAAAATAAATAATTTGCAAAAGAAAAGTGCAATTGAATGAAGATCAATTATATAAGTGGTGTTACAAAAAAAAAAATGATATATACAAATTTTTGGAAACGAAAAACGAATAAATATATACAGTCTACGATATTTTGCACAGTAAATGAAAATAGAGTCGTTTTTTTTTTATATATAAAACGACAAAAAATACTTTTTCTGTCGTATACTGATCAATTAAATCAATTTTGATTGGAATAGGTGTAAATCTGTAAAAGAAAAAAAGTGAAACCGTAGAAAAATGATTTGAGCCAAATCATCATAGAGTTTCATGTATCATGCAATTTTCAATTATAATTTATATGAATAATTTAACGAAAAAAATGGATTAGTCACATTTTTCCTTCTTTTGTCAATGGAATAATATATAAAACAGTTATGACGTCCCAGGTGTTAAAATATATTCATATAATATTCATAGATCATTTAACTGTGTACATATAGAAAAAACACACTGAAAGGAAAATTAAAACGCCCTAATTATTATTATTATAATTATTTCTTTCATCTTCAAATTACTCTATCAAAATTAAGACATGCTCAATTGATATTCGAAACCATGTATAATTATTATATCCTTATAAGATTGTTAATTAATATCCCACAATTAATTATTATCAAAATTTTTGATCAATTTTTTTCTATTTTTGCGATTCGTTATGATGCTAAATATGTTGTGCAAAATTTGACAGAAATATAACAATTTGATAATGTCATTATATATAGGTAATAGCGTACTTAGAACACTCGAGTCAAGTTATGATTAAAGCGGTTATTCGAGCGACAGGCTCAATTTATCACTAAAGATTTATTCTTCTTCTTCTTGTTTTTCTTCTTGTCAATTTTTTTTCTTCTTCTTCCTTTTGCTTCTTCTCATTATTTTACTTATCATTCGCTAGAAGTAGACATTATGCGCGAGCTCGAGAAGTGTCTTCAACGATAAAAATAGCGCCATAACTAAATCGGTTGTTAGCGAGCTCGTCATGTCCAACGTATGTACTATACTGTAACGTATCCTATATGACCACTCGACGTTACGTTATTTAGCTCACATATACGTCTCGTTCCATCGCTGATGACTGACAATGACAAATAAAGAAAGAGAGAGAGAGAGAGAGAGAGGAAGAAAAAATAATGTCGTTCATTGCATATTCGGAATCGAACTGGATTTTCGCCAAGTCGTAAAACCTTCGTTTTTGGCGTTTCAAAAACTGAGCATAGGGAGTTTTTTTTTTTCCCCTCGCTCTTTACTTGGATCATTTACTGGTCTTTACCTCTGAAAATTATCAAGGGAAACTGAGGATAAAAAATCCTGGGACAAGTTATGGTCAGATATGGAAATTTAGCGACAATCTGGTCACTATTTTGCTGATAAATCGGTCCAAAAATTTTGTTTTTCAATTTCCCTAATTCACACGATAAAGGATTGCTCTCCGAAGGAAATGAGACGTCAATAGACGCAATCGGATTAACCGTGTGCCTGAAACCCTTACGACAAGTGATTTTTCAAAAACTCCATATTCACAGGATTCAAACGTTTGAAGCAACGTGATGTTATCTTCTTCTAGGATTGTACAAACATTTCCTTTTCTCAAATTTATGCACCGATACCTGATAAGAAAATTTAAAACCGATGACAATTTTTATCTCGCTTATGTTGGAACGCGATTTTAGTTTTCCTTTTCTCGAACTGTTCAGTCAAGAGGGATTTTCAAAATGAACAAATTACTTTTTCACCCAATCAAAATTGTACCATAGATATTTATCATTTTATCGAACTCGAACTTTCCTGTTCATTTTGACATCTTTTCTTAAACATTTGAGACCTGAAAAACCTGAAATCGGTTAACCTGTCGACAAAAAAAGTGTGTACCTAAAATCGTGAGAAAACTATTCGAACGAGAAATTCTGAAAACTGACTTTATGCACTTTTGAAAGTGCAGATTATGAAATCTGTAAAATTCTCATGAATATTTCTACAATTTTTTGTTAATTTTTTGTTCAAGTTACGTAATTAGAGAACAGCACTCGCCTTATTGATGCAGTTTTTATATTTTATTTTTTAAACTGCAAGTGCGTACGCGAATAAATTTGAATAACATACAAGACGGGGTTATATAGCCTCTTCCTATTTCGGTGGAAAAAAACCGTCGGTTGGTCGGGTCATAAGGTGGTTGAGACAGTTTACTGATTGTCAGACTGCATTCTGTCTGTGCTACTACTGCATCATTAAAAAGACTCGCGCGAGCGAGTTATAGAAGCGCAGGAAAAGAACAACGGTGTCGATTTCATTGTATTCAAATGAAATTTTCATAAATCCATTAAAAAAAAAAAAAAAAATACACAGTCGGCATTAAGTTTGACGATATCTACTCACTCGTATACATATATATATATATACTCGGCTGTGTATATAACGTGTATAATTGAGAATAATCATCGTTATGCGTGTGAGCTAATGAGCTGCGGCACCACACCAATCATCGTTTTAATTTGTTGCCTCCTCCTCTCCCTGTCTTAATGTCGACGTTCTAAATATATGCGTACTGCAACTGATCAGAAGAATAATTCATGGGGGACAGTTCATTTTTATTCTAAAAAAAAAAAGATATTATTCTTCAATTTTCAGGCAACTTGGCTCTAGATCTGATTTACTTCAGAAAATTAGTCATCGTCGCGTTAGTGAAGAAATTGTTAAATAAAATAGTGTGAAAGACGGCAGAATTTTTCCCGCTAAACTTGCATGTAAAGCCCCTGCACTTTGCATGCATGCAAGTCTTTTGAAAACTTTTATATTTGAAATAGTAGATCCTGGACTAATAATTGTCCAGAATAACCTAGTCAAAGACACTAGTCAAAAACGGGTTCTTATTACAGGACCATAAACCTGGTCTCTCACTAGTCCCTCATAAAAGTTGAAATTTGAATCGTCAATTGATTGAAAACATCGAGGGGTGAATCACAAAGGGAATGTGGTGTACGAAGGACCGGAAATGTCGGGAAATGTTGGGAGATATCGGCAAATGTGGCGAAATGTGGGGGAGATATGGTGTACACATTTTTGCCAGTGATTTACCCCTCGGAAAACATGATCGATCCTTGTCAGAAAACATGGGGTGCATCTGCCTCGTTGAAAATTGAACCTTGAAATCCTGGAATTCTCAGGTAATCTTATATCCTGACTTTAGCAGACAGCATGGAAGAGCATCAATTCATACAATCAAACCCCTAACAACGAATTCCGGTCAAATTATCAAACTCTGATCAACTATCAGTTCCGATAGAGAAGTAGCGCGCGATTGTCGCGTTCGGGGATCTCAATCGGCCAGCCTCATGGTTTTGATGCTCTTCGGAGATCCTCTCGCGTTATTCGTCGCGAGCCACACGATCTTGCCTCGTTATTTAAGCATTCAAGGATACGCGGTTAGTATACGGCTTATACTAACTGCCCGTGTTTATCGCGCCTATATTTAGACCACGACTCGATTGCTTGCCAACCCGACCAAACGACCGACGTACACGGGACGCGGTTACTACCACCGAGTCACTGCAGGGCTGGTAGCGAGTCACTTTTATCACTTATTTCAATCAAACTCACTTTTTCCAAGATTTGATCACTCGAGTCACTTTTATGGTCGCAATTTAGTTTCCCACTGGCAAAATATCCTGTTTTTTTTTTCTTCTCAAATCTCGGTTCGGTATCGTGCAAAAACAAATCCTCCTTCTCCTGCAGAAATACTAAAGTCACTCGCCGGTTAAGTTTTTATCTTCACGGACGCGATATGCGAAATTGGTACATATTCTGCTGATTGTTAAGATGCTTAACTGATGTATTATCTTTTTTTTCCTCAAATCTGTTCGATATCGTGCAAAATTGCTTCAAATTATTCTTGCGGGTTCTAGGGTAGACTGGGGACGGTTGTAACATTGTTAATATCTCTAAAACTAAGGGTAGGACATTTATACAGCGCCGCGGGGTCCATTGTTATTTTCGGGCCTAAAGTAAGTTCTTACAATCTTGGTTAAACATCGATAATTAGACTTCTATGATAAATCTTCAATTTTTCTTTTGTTCTTATGTTTCCCAATATGTTTGGCCAATTCTGTGTCAGTATTCACAGCATTTTGAGTCGATAGATTCGACAGAATAAATGAAATTTTGACTTGAAGTGAAAAAACTCGTCTGGGGTCAGTGGTAACGGTTGGTCCGGGGACATTGCAACCATTTGATGGCGGATGATTACAGCTAACAACATTCCTTCTCCTTCTTTTATTCAGGCATTATCGCAGTTTACGTTATGAAATAATAATAATAATATTGAAAAACATTATATTTATAAGATTTTATCCAAACGAAGATATTCGGCCATCAAGAGGTGATGAAAAGTTATTTTTATATTTTTTAGTTCCCGAAACACGTATTCCTTATGGGAATGTCTGATACTAATCATCAAAATCCTGATAAATAGTCTAATTTTGTGAAAAAATCTTGTGTTACAACTGACCCTGGGGTTGGGGTCAGTTGTAACACTTTTCCGATTTTTTTTGACAGGCTCATACTTTTTTTCTATTTGTGCTAAAGAGTCCTACTTAGCGCCATTTTGTCAGCAATTGAATGCTCTTTGCTGTGGTATTTGGATCATTGATGTGTTCACTGTAGTTTGAGCTCAGTGAGGGCAAAACCGAAAAATGTTACAACCGTCCCCAGTCTACCCTACTCTAATTAGAATTACAACCCTTTGCAACAACCGTTGATGTAGTTACTGAGTTGTGATTTACTTTTTCCAGTCACTTATTATAGTCACTTTTTGGAGTAAAAAACTCTAAGTTTTCTCACCTTTTTTTGGGGGCCTCTCTATCCGTTTCATGAGACAGTTCATTCATACTTTCATTCAAGAAATCATCGATCATCCTCCCCTCGTCCCCCACCCCTCTTTTTTTCGATAATCACATAAGAATTGAGAAATTTCTCTTGGCCTCGTATTCGCAGGAATAAATTTATCGTTGATCGATTCGAAACGTGGCTTGAGAAAAGAGGAATGTGAGAAATTTTAATACACTCGATCCCCACACGTGCGATGGATCATTAAATTTTTTTACACACCCTGCGTCATTGAATATATATGAATATATATTTGAACGTTAAAATTTTTGGGAAAAGGGAAATAAACTGTTGATGGAATTTTAAACAAAAATTCTGCATAGAAACTACTTTTTTTTTTTTTTTGAACGACGTATCTCCTAGAAAATAAAAAGATACATGGTTTTTTTAACGAATTTATTCTATATTTCAATCTTTCATTATTTAATTCTATCTCAGTCTGTGGATCTGTATAATAATAATTAGACCTCAAATAAATAGAATATTATTATTAAAAATCAAATCATTTTGTTCAAGATCCAATTTCGAACCGACAAACTTGAGAAATTTCTTTTTTGATGATAATATAACAAGAATGAAGAAATTGTATGAAAAAAAAAAGAAAAAAATCTCTGTATTTATTCTATTCACAGATTTCGATGTCCTATCTCTTAATTTTTTAGGATTCTCTAAATTCTTTGGAGAATATCAATTCATGGAACAATTTTCGTAATATTTTTCCGTTTCGTTCGTAATTGAAGTTAGAATTCCCGTTACCCCGACCTTTTTTTTTTTCTTATTCGTCTCAGATATCCGGAAATATCTGAATCCAAATCGTAAGTGTATCTACATTCAAGCATCCTCCTTATGCTGAGAAGAATCCGATTTACGAAATGGAATCGTGTCTCTTCTAATACAGAAAATGTATGTATTATATACGTATATATACATATGTGGAAAAAAAAGTTAAAGGCGCCTGGCACAGCTTTATACCTATACGTATACGTATATATTTATTTATATATACAACGCAAGAAAATCTACCGTATGTATGCCCCCCTTTGTCTTTTTCTCTCTCTCTCTCTCTCTATACCGCACACGCAGATATTCATACAGACGTTTTTTTTTTCTTTGTTTTTTTTATTCAATATTTTTCTTTTTTTCTCTTCATGTGGTATAAAATCTGCACTCACACCAAAAGAGGGTCAAGAGGCGGTGGGAGGCGCGCGCGTAAACGAATGCAAGTGCATCAACAGCGAGAGCAAGAGCAAGAGCAAGAGCAAGAGCAAGAGCAGTGATAGTTCGCGCGATCGTCGACCGCGTGCGGTGTATGACTCGTTTTGATATGAGTATCGAAGAGGAGGAAGAGAAAGAGAAGGAGAAGGAGAAGGAGATTCGAGGTTGGAGGTGGAGGAAAATTCGCGTTTCGCAATTACATATATATACATATATATTATTGACGATGAGAAACTCGCTAAGGAAAAGAAGAAACTCAGCATATAATTTATACTTAGGTGAAATTGAAAATAGTGACGCGATTGTTACCTTTTTTTCTTCTTTTTCTCTTTTCTACGCATAAAAAATTACGTGTACCTATAATACATAATATATAATATATATGTATACGTAGTCGATGTCATATTCATATTATATCGTACGATTCATTAGTGACGAATCATGCAAGATATATTTTAACGACTATGATAATTAGCTTATATAATTATTATATTCGAAATTATATTATTGTCATCATTATCATTATACATCGCGCAAAGAAAAAGAAAAAGAAAAAGAAGAAGAAGAAAAATATTATAAAAAATATATAAAATTGCGAGGAATTAGAAATTATTCTAAGAATTTTAGTTTGAATTTACACAAATGTAAATGATAATGATTATTAAGTTTCTCAGATATGAAGAGTCTTGTTTTATATATATTTTCTATATTATACTATATATGTATACATTATTATACAGTCTTCGAATACCAGATATACTTATGTATAGTATATATATGCTAACAACGGACTTTGGGCCGTGTCACGTGTATCGAGACACAATTTTCATTTATACAGAATCAAACATTTATCATCGTAACGCAACTACGATCCATGTACTCCGATCAAGAGTATAAATATCGAGCTGTTCCATTCTATAATATACATATATATACGCAACTGTAGAAACAAAGGAATTTATAAAACCAGCAACTCGTGTTCAACATACATACATATAGTCGTCGGACTCTATTCAATTAAAACCAACGATTACATACATACCTCGATATACATACGTAAAGAGAGTCGTGGTGGTGGTATGGTGGTTTTGTCAGCGTTATTATTTCCCTCATCTACGACACAACGATGATTAATTGTTAAATATCATCTCTCATATATAAAATCCGACTTTATACGTGTATATACACACAGTTTCAATTGACTCGAATTAATTCAACCGATGCAGGTTTTAAACGACAATAAAATAATTATTACACAGTATAATATCATCGAAACTTTTACTTTTGTACACTGTAAAAAAAAAAAAAAGACGATTATACGAAATTCTTGTAAAATTACAATTAAATACAATAAAATTTCTAATAATATTACTATATACAAAATTGAGTAATAAATTCATCAGCTATAATTGGGAATTAATTCCACTAAAATGAAAAATTATTTCGTGATTCTTGTGTGTTAATAAAACTTCCAAGATATCGTTCCAAGTTCACAACAAACATTTTTTTTTTTTTTTCACAGTGTTCATATATTTTGGTGATTCTAACATTCAAGGATACTCATTTCTGTATGCTATATATATGTATACATATATACGTAGGTAGGTACGTAACGAGAAATTATCGCTATTTGTCTGACAAGTTCTATATATAGACACCTTGTTGATTTATGAATAAATGAAAGCATGCCTCGTACATATGAGTTGCGCTGACTCGAACCCAAAAAAAAAGCTAATTAACTGTTTAATTTTTATTACTTTTTATCCATTTTTTTACTATTCGATTTATCGATATTATTTTTATTAAAAATCGGAAAATTCGATTTTTACGTTTTTCTTTATTGTTTTTCTTCTTATTTTGAAATCGACAAATATAAGAATGAATCGTCTCTCAAATCTCCTTGGTTGAATTTTTGAACAATCTATAAATCGGTTGCACAACCACCGGAGAACCCGAAGCCCGTAGCCCGTAGCTCGTAGCGTTATAGTAGCGTCAGTCTGGTTTGTTGCCGCTCTCAAGGTGGTCCGATCTAAATATAGAAGATCGAGGCCCAGAATAACACCGACCAGTCGACAATGACCAAACCCTGCGGTCTTTGATAAAAAACCTTTTTTTCGGGAGAAGATGAAATAAATGAATTGTAAAGAAAAGAAAAAAAAAATAAAATAAAATTGACAAAAAAGTGGGTCAACCGGATCAAGTTTCTTGTAATAACGACAAAATATTATATCATTATTATTTATCACGCATTTGTGCAGAGCGTGTTGAAATACACTTTTATGTGTAATTTTTTTCTTTGGTCGCAACGAGCTGAGCGAAATTACGTCGCTTCCCTCCCCCGCGTCTCTTATCTCTCTGGGGTCACGGGGTCCGGACACAGACAGACTCGACGACTAGCGGTTCATGTAATTTATATATGTATATACGAAGGAGATCAACGCGGCAATCCCTCTTGCAGACGGACAGGTGCTAAATCCGCGGGATCTCTATTCTATCGAGGCTTTGATCGTCGAGCTGTGTTATGGAAAATTTTTCAATGGTTAATTACACGCTCCGGCATCCAGAAGCGGGATCAAAGGTGGATAGTAGATCGCGTGACAAGTCTGGAAAAAGTATCGAGAATGTATATTTTCTTATTGAAACACGAGCCCAAGGCGAGTGCCACAAAATTGTCACGAGACAGTTATTTAACGAGCTGATAACACACACACGTACCTAATGATAGATTATTTCTGCTTTTACGTCGATCGTTGGTTCAATCACTGAAAGCAAAAGTTTAGTCTCAAATTTTTAGACCCAAAAAAAATTCAGAGTAGTTACTAATTTTGGATAGATCATAAATTGATCTTGAAGAATCATCAACCGGGGCAACGAGGGTTCTGGACGTGTCCGAGTCGTCGACTGCCGGTTTCGTAACCGGAACAGTCTTCAGTTTTTCTCCGATTTTCTCAGAAATTCTGCGACGATACATCGAATTCTTTTTTTCTCATTCGTTTATCGGATGAATGTAAACGAGGCTGAGGAAATGTGGAAAATCGAAGCATGACGAATATTTATCGCGTCGATAAGCGAGTGTTCAATAACTGGGTCTCGGCTCGCGTCGATATCCGGGCCGGCGACTCGACGCGGTGTCGGCGACTCGGACACCAATAACGACGTATCTTCGAAACGATCATTCGCACTGATTGCAAAACGTTTCCAAAGAAGAAAAGAACGTCGTCGCGTTCGGAACTGTCGAAATGATTGAAAGAAAAACAACATTTTTCAACATCCTAAGTGAATAGGATCGAAAAACGGTTGAAAGAACGTCGATCTTAACCGCGCCGTTCACCCTACGCATCGACGGAGCGCGCAAGCGCGAGAAAAGCCCTAGGGCGCAAAATGTGTCTTTCGGGAGGCGCGCATGCGCCGATTTCGCTCATTTCTTCACCGTCGATCTTGGGAAATGAGGGAAAGAGAGAGAATGGTTTAACCGGTGACCCCCAGTTGTCACATTTAATTTATATGTTAATGAGCGCATGTCACATTCCAGTCGAACGCCCAGTGCTGCACTCCAGAGATGTGTTAAGCCGCCTTCTCCCGCCTCTCGTCTCTCGTCTCTCGTCTCTCGTCTCCCGTCTACCGCACGGTGCACTGGCCCTCGTTCTGTTCCTCTGGATGCCCTCTTTGCTCCTTCTTTCCCGCTCTTATCCTCTCCGTACCCCCGCGCGTCCCGCCCCCCGCCCGCGCAACAAGTTTATATTTAACCTACCGCCACACTACACTGCGGCTTAACAGAGAGCCCAGGCCCATTTTACTGCATGCTGCTGCATTCAGCTCACATCAGTTTCATTTCATTTCATTTCATTCTCTCTCTCTCTCTCTCTTTCGCTCCCTGTATACGTATATAATACTCCCTCGTATCTCGGAGAATCGAGAAACCTCCGACCCCCCCGAATGCAACTCCATTCCATCGAATTTAACATCGGGTTGCGATTCTATTATCTTCTACAATCTTTTCATGCAGTTGTAACGCGCGCGGTGTTGCAGCCCGTCGCCAAAGTACCACTTGACCCTATTTTGCACGGAAAATCCGTGTACCACGAGCTTAGAGATACTTTGACCCTTTTTATTTTATGTACACATGGACATGAGTAGCGAATTAACTGAAACTTAACACGCGAATATTTTAGTTTCTTCTTTCACAATATAGGAAAGTTTCATGATTTTATCTTTATTCTCTTATCCGATAGGATTGATAAAAAAAAAAAAAACACACACATTGCATCTGATTGTTTATTGTTGGTTTTCACGTGAATCAAGTTTTTTCAATACAGCGTTTGAATTTCCCGGTAGACCGGTTTCACAGTTCTACCGTCTGCCGGCGCTGCGAACGCAACGATGCTCAACGGAATAACATGACGGCCTAGCTACTCCGTGACGTCACGTGGCGTTTGAAAATTGATCACCTCAAGTTGATTCTACGATTCTTATAGTTTAAGAAAAATTGTATTCATTAATCTAAGGAAATTTCCCTATTTTACATGGAAAAAAAAAATTAATTCTGTGTGTTTGATGTCGTCGTTTTGTTTTCTTATGCTTCAGAAATGTTCGGACTATCAGGCATCGACAGTGCCGACCTTTGCGCGTACAGAACCGCCGGAAACGCAAGTTACAAAGTCGGTAATAGCTCTGCTGCTGCATTACAATTGGGACAAGTTCACTATAATATCGCAAAAATCATGGGCCACGGTTTCGTCGTCTCTGCAGTTGCAGGCAGCGAAGCACAACATCACCGTTAATCATCATAGACTGATAGAGGATCGTCACACCTGTTGCGAGGACAGATTGCCCTGTTGTGGAAACGATTGGTTTGAGATAATACAGGAGACCAAGAATATGACTCGCAGTCAGTCCGATTTTCTTATATTTAATTTTGTTTTTATCTCAATTATTATTATTATTATTTTTCTATCTTTGTTCCTTCATTTTCAATTTCTTTTATCTACAGGATTCATCGCCGGTATATATTTATATCCCGATTGTGTATATTTCAGTTTATGTTTTCCTCGGGACTCCGCTATCCCTGGTAGAAATGATGAATTCAATGCAAAGTCAAAGATTGTTGGACAATGGAGAATACATGGTAATACATGTTGACATGATGACGTATTCTCAACGAGAAGCAGAGAAATTCTTATGGAGTTAGTATTATAGCTTGTCTCTTTACAAAAAAACAAAAAAAAAAAAAACTATCCCATAGTCACACTGGGGAAACATTTTCATTTCTTTTTATTTCACTATGTTTCATTTTCAAATCCACAAAAAAAAAGAAAAGAATTTTCTTAATATCGGACAATTTTCAATTTCTTGTTGTTTCAAACTTTTAGAACCAGACAGTTTCCAGAACTTGAAAAATTGTTTGGATCCAAAAGACTTTTTAAAACGGGGAAGATCCCTTCTCGTTGTTACGGCAACTTCACCGACTCAGGGATACGAAGAATTTACCAAAAAAGTTAGCGAGTACAACAAAAAGGAACCATTCAATTTTGGGATTCCGGCACTCTTCGAAAAAGTTCGATTCGAAAAGGTTCGTATCTACACTCTACGACTGATATGAAAACTGATACCTCCCCTTGTCCTCCTCTTCATTTCATCCAATTACATGATAAAAATTATATAAAAGAAAGAAAATTCAATTTTCATTTTTTCCTGCTCTTCGTTTGTACTTATTTATTTATTTTATTTTTCAGCACGTTTCAATTCACGCCGCTTATCTATACGATTCGGTTATATTGTACGCCCGCGCGCTGCATCACCTAGTGGACAACCACCCGGAGCTCAGCGTGGAGGAAATAGCTAGTAACGGAACGTGGATAATAGAGACGATCATAAAGATGCACACTTACCATAGTTAGTAATCATCGTCAGTTTTCGGAATTAATTTTTGAGAGAACTTGTTTTTTATTTATTTTTTTTTAACAAAAATAACAAACGATTATCAGGTATCAGCGGAGCCACTATAAAACTGGACGAGAACGGCGACTCTGAGGGAAACTTCTCCGTACTTGCTTTACAAAAGTCTCCGATGACGAGGGACAACTTTACGTGCGATTATCAGATGATACCGGTCGGACAATTTCAACAGGGTGAAACTATAGTGAGTGAGTTATTTATAATACAGCATACACTATGTTCGGTATATCGATACGATTTTTGAAAAACTAAGATACAATATGCGCTGATATTTGTCCGCAACGGTCTTTTAAATTCAATTGTTTCAGGTTTACAGACCGATGAAGTCCATGGATTGGCCCGGAAAGAATAAACCCGAAGCGGAACCGGGTTGTGGTTTCAGAAACGAACATTGTCCCAAACATGGGACGCACTCGAGGAGCATCGTCGCCGCTGGTATACTGGCCGCCCTGCTATTTTGCGCCGCTGTAATAGCTCTGAGCATATACAGAAGGTGGAAAATAGAGCAGGAGATAGAAGGACTTTTGTGGAAGATAGATCCGAGCGAGATACACGGATATCCACATCTCGACAACATGATGTCGTCGCCTAGCAAAGTGAGCGGATGAAAAATTGTTAAAATAAGACAATATTTGTAATGAAATTGTTTGATTTTCTTACAGTTAAGTTTAGTCAGTGCCATATCTTACGAGTCGAGGTGTGGCGGTCAAGTATTTGCCCAGACTGGTCATTACCACGGCGTCGTAGTGAGAATAAAGGAGTTGAAATTCTCAAAGAAGAAAGACACTCCCAGAGACGTTATGAAGGAGATGAGGGTACTCAGAGAAATAAGACACGGGAATCTCAACTCTTTCATAGGAGCCTGCGTCGAACCGATGAGAATATTACTAATCACCGATTACTGTGCCAAAGGAAGTCTTTACGTAAGCATAGAAAAAACAAAACAAAAAAAAACTAGTCGGATAAAGATTCCAAGATTTGAACTAATTTCGTTTCTCGTCCCGTCGCAGGACATCATAGAAAATGAAGATATCAAACTAGACGATATGTTCATTGCCTCATTAGTCCACGATCTCATCAAGGTAAGAGTCGCAGCGCCTTGGCGAACAGTCGAGAGTGATCGTAGATCGTGAATTAAAAATTGTCTTTATATTCTCGAACAGGGAATGCTGTACATTCACGAATCATCGATTCTTGTCTGTCACGGTAATCTGAAATCATCCAATTGCGTTGTCACCTCAAGATGGGTTCTCCAAGTCTCGGATTTCGGACTTCACGACATGCGTCACTGCGCCGAATCAGACAGCATCGGAGAACATCAGTATTACCGAAGTGAGAATCGAGAAGCTTAATAAACGCGTAACAATCACCCCGGGTCAATTATGATAGCCAAAGATACTGAAATAACAATTTTTATGTCATCGCTAGGTCTGTTCTGGAAGGCTCCGGAATTATTGAGGAACCCCAACGCACCCATTCGGGGTACTCAGGAAGGGGATATCTACTCGTTTGCTATAATATTGTTCGAGATAATCGGCCGCAAGGGGCCCTACGGAGGAGTGCATCTAGAACCCAAAGGTAAATATCGTGACGAAATTTGAGAATCGTAAAAATATCTAAATATCTAAGACGCTATGTTGAAAATTTCAGAAATAATCGACCGAGTTAAGAGGTATCCGGAAGACGGAGAGCCACCTTTCAGACCGAACGTCGATATGCTCTCCGACTCTGAGGCAGACTGCGCCGACTATATTGTCAGCACCATAACGGACTGTTGGGCGGAGTGTCCCGAGCTGAGACCGGATTTCAAGATGATAAGAACTCGTTTGAAGAAGATGAAAGCCGGCAGGCACAGAAATATCATGGATCAGATGATGGACATGATGGAGAAATATGCCAACAACCTCGAAGATCTAGTCAGTGAGCGTACGCGCCTTCTCTTCGAGGAAAAACAGAAAACTGAAGATCTACTCCACAGAATGTTGCCAGAGTCTGTATTCCCCGTTAGATACAACAAAATTGTCGCGAGCTGTGATCGAGACTGAGAACATTTTTACTTTTTCAGACCTGTTGCCAATTGTCTCACAAACGGTATCGGAGTCGAGCCGGAAGCTTTCGATTTAGTCACTATATACTTCAGCGATATTGTCGGATTCACCGCAATGTCAGCCGAAAGTACACCGTTTCAGGTAATAATCTCATATATTTCATTCGATCGGTAAACATTTCCTATATCATCGACGTCGTTGCAGGTTGTTAACTTCTTGAACGATCTTTACACTCTGTTCGATCGTATCATCAAGGGGTACGACGTCTACAAGGTAGAAACAATCGGAGATGCCTACATGGTGGTAAGTCTCCCGAGGGACACCCGTATCAGAGTTCTTCAGATTTTGACCACTTTTAACTCTTTATCGATTGATTCAGGTCTCGGGGCTACCGATTAAAAACGGAAACAGACACGCCGGCGAAATAGCGTCGATGTCCCTGGACCTCTTGAGCGCAGTTAAACATCACACGATCGTCCATCGACCGAACGAAACCCTAAAACTCAGGATTGGAATTCACACGGGTATTGAATCGAGCATAAATCGTCTATTCTAGTCTCGATCTAACGCGATGATTAAATTTCAGGCCCTGTGGTAGCCGGAGTAGTGGGTCTGACGATGCCTCGTTACTGTTTATTCGGAGACACCGTCAATACAGCTTCGAGGATGGAATCGAACGGGGAACCTCTCCGCATTCACATAAGCGCCCAGTGCAAGGAAGCTCTGGACAAGATCGGGGGATACATCGTCGAGGACAGAGGACTGGTTCACATGAAGGGAAAGGGCGAGGTCAAGACCTTTTGGCTGACCGGAGCGACGGAGAAAGCGATTCAGAAGAGAGAAGTGCGTGACGATCGATGTTGGAACGAAAATCGTGACTTTAATCGTTTTTTTATCCGTCACAGGTCGACCTGGGAGAGCTTCCGCCTCTATTCTGCCGACCCAGGAGGAGTCCGAAGCTCAATCCTGACTCGAGGCAACCGTCTCTGTTGGCGGGTCTGGGGGGAGGCAGTAGGAGGCAGTCTAGCGTTCCGAGGCCCGGAAACGCGGAGGATTCGTCGTCTCAGTACGGAGGATCGAGTCCGGTGCTGAGGCCGGTTCACGAGAGAAAATTAGAGCGAGCTCCGCTGTTCTTGTTGGACAGCGTATCGAGAACGACGCTTAACGACGAGGAAGAATTTCCCGAGGAGATGGAAACCAGAGCTGCGAACGTCAAACTGGCGTTGGACGACATGTTCGTAGACGCCGATCTGAAGTTACGCAAAAACGCCGGAGTCCTTTCGACGATAGCTTCGTCCTCTTCGACCAGCGACTATCCGGCACCTACGATGATAAGAGAATCTCGGTCGCTGGATCCTCTGCCGATTTCAACGGAACTCAGGTCCAGCAGGAGACTGGATTCTTCGCCGCGTCTCTGCGTCAGGGAGAGGAAAAAGAGTTTCAGATCGTTAGAGAATTGTGATAAGTGCACGAATAGCGGAGACTCAAAGACGGAAGAGATCGACGACAAAGTGTTGAACAACAATTACCCAAACGGTAATGTGATAATAGTCCCTAGATCAGACAATCTAACTAGTGATGTAGAGACTCCGTTGCTATCGGGCGACGGTAGCTGCGTGGGTGAGATGGTGGCCGTTAAAAGATGGCGTTCTCTCGATCAGGTCGTACCTAATCAGAACTCGGGCGGTGATGTTCCGGACAAAAAGACATCGGCAAGAAATTCTATTAGGAGTTGGCTTGTCAATCTATTCAACGGCAACGGACTGAGAAGTAGCGACGTATCTCTTAGGAGAGGTGTAATAACAGGGTACGATATACAGTCGGAAAGAGAGAGCATTGTTTGACGGTTTGTCATTTCCGTAATTATTGTGGAAACAGAAACAAAAAGATGTATGAACTTTTATTTTTTAACATAGTAGCTATATACATTATGTATATATATATAATATGTATGTATATACAATAGACTGCGTCGATTGATAGGAAGAAGGAATATCACACATCGATCGTGCGAACGTAATAATAATATATATATGTATATTCAAAAATTTAAGCAGCAGCATCATTGAATTAGGAATTAAAATAATATTTGTTATTCAGTCATAATAAGCATGAATGATTTATCGTTGCCATTAAAAAATGTTATACATATAACGTATTATTTTGGTTTTTTTTTTATGTTCTTCTTTTTTCTCTCGTTCTTTTTCCTCATTTTTTTTTTTTTTTTACAAGTCTAAATTACGATGATAATAATAATAATAATAATAATAATAACAACGATGATAAAACAAACAATAAAAAAAGGAAAGAAACACGAACAACAACAACAAAAAGAACAACAAAATTTAGGTATGTGCAATTTATGTATATCAAAGTTACCGACAGTGTATATTTTTTTAATAATAATCATGATAATTATATAATTTAGGTATCATATACATATTATATATATATATATATATATATAATTTTTTTTATTATTATAAATAAATAATTTTGTTTTTCTTTTCTTTCGTATTATATATATATACATATAGACAACAAAACAAGAAAACAAAATCAATGAATAAATGAGCAGTGAAAAATGATACGACAATTATGAAGTTACAGTCGAATTATAGTTTTTGTTAATTACATTAATATTAGAAAAAAAAAAAAAAAAACTGAAGGAAAATAGAAATGAAGAAAAATAAATTTAGTTTTTAATTCTATATACATAGGATAAGTAGTAAAATAAGCGTGTAAAAATAATAAAAATTATTTTATAAAAAGAAAATCATTTCTAACCAAAGTATACAAAAACAAAATTATCTTTTTTTTTTGTTTTTCTAAACAAGATTCATTATTTTTCATCCAGCACATGTGTAGAGACCAAACTAGACCGTGAAAAACGAAAAAAAAAAATTAATATTAAATAAGATGAAAGTAAACCGCTTCTGTGGATGTTTTTTTTTTTTTTTTAGTCTCAGAGTGCTGTATTAATATCAACGAAAATATACATAATATGTATAAATATATATACATGCATGCATAAATTATTCATATACATATTATGTATATGTATATATTATGTTTATTATACAATATACTATAATATACAATTATATATTATAATATACTTGTTCACTGAAGGGAAGCAAATTATCTGTATGGCTGTGAAAAGTGAACTAGATCGTACCTAAGGTGCTTAGTAATATATCATGTTGACAGAAAAAAAAAACTTGAAAAAAATAAAAATCAAAGTAATAAATGAAAAAAAAACATCGAAAAAAATGTATATAAGTAAATACAATTATCACAATAGCAGTAATATCATTAACGATAACGGTAATAATAATAATAATAATAATAATATATCGATGTATGTAAAAGAAAAAAAAAAGAAAAAGATTTACATTTTAGAATCTTAAAAATTGTCTTTATATTTACTCGATCTTGAGGAAGAAAGGATTGGTTTTCATTTTACTAAACTTAAAGCCGATGATGGTGTCGATGATTAATTTGATAAATAAAAAAAGCGCGATTTTAATATATGTACAATATTTATTTGAAATAATTTATGCAGGGAAAAAGTAACATCATTTTTTTTTGTTTTTTTCTATACAGGCTTTTTTTATACGCCGATTTTCAGTTATTAGATTTGACTATACAGAACAGATGTCAGCCTCAGCTTATCTAGACTTGTTTCAATTCGAGTAAGGAACACTCAGTCTTGTCCTGATAAAAATTTCGACAAAAAGTCAGTCGGTTTCTTCTCAACCGTGTCCTTGAAGTAGTTCATCAGGGTTCCTTTCTGTTTCCACAACTCGACAGTTTCTTTCAGCTCCATTTGTCCCTTTAACGGAAACGATACATAATTTCATACAGTTTTATCCACTTTCCATTGAATCTTGCCATCATCAAGTCGAAAGATAAAAATAAAAAAATCCCCAAATTACCCTGATTACGAGCTGATCTATGACTCTGATGTCTTTCACATCGGCGTGCTTCATAAACTCCGAACGAAGTTTTTCTCTGCATTGTTTAACATTCTTTGGGATATCGTACTCGTCAACTATAGGAAAAAGAAAACGTTTCCATTAACATCGACGTTTTACAAGAATCATTTTTTCATTGCAGCCACCGATTAAATCCTCATTTATAGACTTTGGGATGATATTCTGAGGATTCTAGGTACGGTTTAAGGTGCCAAAAACGTGGAAAAATTCGATTCGCACTGTCAATTTTTATTCTAAATTTCCGTTAATATTTATTAAATCGATTTCTAATGTTGAATTTGAGAAAAAAAATTTGTTATTTACCTCGGAGATAAAAATCCTTCCTCTAATCAACGTTTTCTTTCTGTTTTTTCACAGATTACAAGCTTTTCTCGAGATATTTTGAGGTTAGGTTGGGTTGTTTACGTAATCAACGCCCCTTGTCCGTTCGAGGCACTCGATAGGGCGGAAAATTGATGGATATAAAAATTCTAGAATCATTTCTTCCTCTGAATTATATTTGTCACAGAATATCGATGATTTTGGATCGTAAATATTGAAGACTGAAATTTTTTTTCCAGAGACAAGGGAGCGATGATTTATCTTTATCGAGTTTCTGTTGACGCGGTTAAATCGATGGACTTACCAATGTAGGGCACTTGACGGTACCATGCTTTGTACAAATTGAGAACTCTCCTCCTTGCTTCGCCTTCGTTTATTGATAAAATTGGTCGCACTTGGCGAGCTGCAGTACGGACTGCCGAAGCCATTTTTAACTGAGTACCAGACGGACTAGTTACCTGGTTACCAGTGGCAGGTAGGCGTACCAATGCCTCGAGTTCCCCAGCCAACCAGACGAGTATAGAGGATGAAGTGGCGGGAGATTCAAATTCAAAATACGGAAATCGGTGATTTTATAGCGTTTCATCACTCGATCTAGTTGTATCCGTCTTTTTAAAATCTCGGAGGGTAGATATGCACTGTTTTTGGCAATATCAAACGCGTTTATTAAAATTAAATTATTGAAAAACTGTATCCTAGACTTTCGTCAGGCCATATTTATGCTGGTTTTCGAATATTCTGATGAAATATAACCACCAGTGATAAGTAATCGACCTTTAAGAACTTGCCACAAGTGGTGGTGCTCCCACCCTATCTTTTAGAATCGATTGTTTGTCGGAAGGAGCCAATTCTCAGATGACACAATGGATTATATATGATCTATGACACAATCGAGTCTAGTAATCTTGTGAGAAGCATAATACTTGTTGAGATTGAATTAAATTACGTGTCACAACTCGATTCACTGTTAGAAAAGATGTTAAATTTACAACAAATTTACAATACAAATTGATATGGAATTCATAAACTAGGTATATGTAATGATCACTCATACTAGTCATACCCTTGTATAGCGAAATTCATAATCGCACGTCAAACATCATGTATCAATGCAGAATTTGAATACACACGATATTCGAAATTAAAAACCTGCAGAGAAATTTTCCGAACATTAAAATATCACTCCATCAATTTTCATATCGTATTTGAATTTTCATAGACTATAATATATCTGCGAAAATGCTTCCAACAAATTTGTATCAAATTTCATACAGAGATTTTTTTAACAGTGAAAGAAAAGTGTGAAAATTACGTTTTTGTTAATTCGGGTTTAAATGCAAACAAATTTCACTATATAAACTGTATTCCTAGCGATGAAACAGTTTGAAGTTGGCTAGAATTGAGAAATTAGCTTTCAGACAGCTGGATTGGTTCAGAATTATACTTGTCTGCTCGCTTGTCTGAAAGCTTGCGTTTCTCGATTTTAGACAACTTCAGACTGTTTCCTCATTAGGAACAGCAATTTTCTTTTAATTATTACACTTTAATTTTGGTTGTACGATTCATTCTGCGTCCTTGAATAATAGGACAGTGTCTCCTTCGATGCTAAAAATATAGCAATATGTACTTCTTTTTTCGTAATTTTTTTTCACTCCGATGAATCGAGTCTCTGAATCAGAGTGATAAGCAACAAGATTATTTAGATTCCGGAAGCACATTTTAATCGTTTCATCGCAAAACTAATTACAGCAGGTGGTCTTATTAAAAAATGAAAATCCTTTTCTTGGTCGCTCAAAAACTCTTTCAGAAAAAACAGTACACTGATTATCCCAAAATTTTGCACGGAAACTGTTTTTGTAGCTGTTGATAGTTTTCTAAGATCGTTAAAATTTTAGATAATTTATCTATTTCCCATCTCTTGAATCTTTTATTGTTTCCTCACGTTTTTGGATTCTCAAGGATACCTAAAATTTCATGGGTTAATTCTTGTAGGGAAAAAGACACTTTCGAAGACCAAACAAATTATTGCTTTGTTCATTCCAGACGTGAAACTTTTTTGATACATAAAATCGAACGAATTCACATAATACATAGTTAAATTATATTCTCTATTACGCTGAACTCTGCGTCTCCACGTTCAGGATTGATCCAATCAGCTCGTATTTTTGGGCTCCACCGCTTCTTCTCAGAGTTCGAAAACGTTCACGTTTCATTACTTTCCGTGAATATCGGTTCTCGCTCAGAGTAATTCCTCAGCAATATAATTCCGAAGGGGAAATGTATTCCTCAACCATTCACAGATTTTGGGTTAAGCAAACGTGATTTCAACCACGTATAGAATTCCATTTCTTTGGCCAGATAAGGTTTGAGCTTGAGAATTTTTCTTTCTAAATCGGCTTTATTCAGTTTTGCCTTCTTCCTCTTCTTCTTGACGCCTATAAAACAGTGAAAATTATACCGATCACATCTTTCTGCACCAGGATGCCATCTGTATCGAAAAAATTGAATAACAACTCACGCAATTTCGAGTAGACCTCGGTAGCACCTTTGAAAAAATACGGAAATTTGTGTTCCAGGACGTTCAAGGTGGTTTCAACATGTTCCAATAGTCCAACGACAGGATACCACCGATCGACGTTAGCCTGGGCCTCTGTCAAAGCCCAAGTTCGATTCTCATGTCTGAAATAAAAGCAGGAGAATTTAAGGAATTGCATTATGTGTATCGAAAGACTGAAAACTTTTAATTGCTTCAAAAGACACCAAAGGACTTCTGGAAAGTTCTAAACAAATTGAGGCATTTGTTCAAATATTATTTCTTCCAATTTTCTGATAATTATTGTTGCAAAAATAAAGTTAATTGTTACTAAAAAAAAGATGACAATCCTGCAGCTGCTCAATGTAGAGAAAAAATAGTCTAATCTACTGACGCTCCTGAATAAGAAATTCCTCCTGATAAAAGTGGATAAACAGTTCATCCTGAATAAACTATTTTTTTAGATAATTATAGAGTTAGGGAAGGGGGTGAAAATAAAAATTCTATATTATTTAATTGTAATTAGAATTCGTACAACTACAACTATGAACAAAATGATCAGGAATGCATGAAATGCAACAATTACGTTATCAATTTGATTATGGAATTCCTAATTCTGTTCGAATTCATATTCTAAATGATAATCCTCATAATCCTAATAATAATATTAATAATAATCTCTTCCAAATAAGACACCGAAAGACTCCCAAACACTTCTGGAAACTTTAATCATTCTACTATAACCACATACATTGGGATATTTGAAGGAAAGTTGTTACGTAATTACGTAATCGCAAAAGGTGATCGAGATCATAGGTCGTAACGTAAATGTTGTGGGAACCGGGCCGTGCAGATATTGAACTTGATTCATTGTTCCTGAGTGACCCGACCCCATCTACCCGCACTCACTACGTAACACCGAGAACCCATTTATATTATCGAAAGATATCGAGAAAGGCTACACGGGAACATCCAGCGAGTAGTAGGTAAGGACTGACCAGGATGTGGCCGACTGTGAAGCCGGTTTATCTCGCGGTAAACCGATTACGTAAACGCGTATCTGACACAGCCTCAGATATATATTCGAATACAAAGGCAATCGATGATATTATTCGTGTGTATCTGAATGACGCGTAATTGACGAGACCTAAATTCTTCTAATACTCAATGTTGCGAAATCAATGATCAGTGGATCGAATATTCAAGCAATGTGGCCTGATAGAATGACGATGACGAAATTAGGTACTCGACTAACTTACGTGCATCTTGCATCCTGCCCACAAAAATGTGCGATTGATCCAGAAAATCTCAGTCCCATTCCTTCGTTATTGCGATATCTGTAAAATAATGTATCTTGAAGAAGAAGAAGAAGAAGAAGATGAAGAAGGAGAAAAAGACGAATGAGTACCAAAAGAAGAAGGAGAGGAAGAAGAAGAGGAAGAGGAAGGAGACAAAGAAGATACAGTCGACTGCGTAGCAGAAGAAGAAGGAGAAGAAGAAAGAGAGGAAGAAAAAGAAGAAGGAGAAGAACAAGAAGGAGACGAAGAAGAGATAGAAGAAGAGGAAGAGGAAGAAGACGAAACAGAAAAGGAAGAAGAGGGAGGACTAGAAGAAGCAGAAGAAGAAGAAGAAAGAGAAGAAGAAGGAAAAAAAATGAAGAATGGTAGTGCAACTCCGGCACTCGCCCATACCTCGACAGTGTTTTACGGTCACTCGGGTCCCTGACCATGGAGATGAAGGTGGGAGCTTGTCGTCCGAACGATGAAAAGTTTAAGAATCTGACATCAGAATCAAAGGTCAGTGGCAGGGCCTCGCGTCTGATGATCGTTGTAATGTCTTCGACCAGAAGCTCCTGCGGTACGTAGAAGAATTAAAATTAAACATTTGCGGTTTTGAAGCATATCGTCATTCGCGATTTTTTTTTTTTTTTTTTTTACAACCTTTGCCAAGTACGAGATGGGAATACAATTTATAATCGAGGTGAAGGCGAATGACAGAATGCGATCCAAGATCTACGCGATCATATAAAGCTATGGAAACTGATCAGAGCAGTCTAGCTTTCGCTGAGAGTCTTGACCAATCATTCCTGTTTAGTATTTGATATTCTATTTGCTCCACTTGAGCAGGTGGACATAACGATGATATGATAAATTTTGATCGGAGAATTTTCACTTGCTGTTACGAAAATTGTCTCTTAGCTATAAGCCTGTGAACCCTGTGAGGATCCAAAAGTGTATATTTTGGATTAAAAAAAACTGCTGTAGAGATGCTGAAAGACTGGTTTTCGATTAAACAGCAAACTTGACCTCGCCTATAAATTATATTCTTTGAGTAGATAAAACGCCTAAAACTGGTAGTGAAATCTGCACGTGTTATACAACAAACTTGAAGAAAAGAAATAATAATGCGTAATAATTGCGTTTTATAGCATGAAGCACATGATAGAAGAGACTCAAGGTAGAAGAATAAGAAAAGTAGAAGAAGAAGAGAAAAAATTAATCTCAAAGCGGTTATCCTTGCGGTTATTTATTACCTCAGATACGCGTCATCAGAATTTAAGATGAGAAAGGCAGTGATAGCGAGAGTCTTCGAAATACGTGAAAAAGGAATCGTTTGATAACCGCAAGAAAATAAAGTCATTCACCCAACGAGTAGTGGAGAATTCAGAAAATCTCCACGTTTGTGAGATCCTTAATTTTTTTTTCAAATTTTTCTACCGTTACTAGACAATGTTTAATAGGCTCACCTGCTGCAGAGTGGTCAGAAGATTGTCATCACCCGGATGCATTCGAACGTGTTTGAAAGCGTTGAGTCCCTGAAGACGTTGGAGTATTAGAACCAGAAGTTCTGCACCAGCGCCTGGAACTCGGGTTACCATCAAAGTGTCTTCGCTCATTTCGGGCAAAGTGTGACGACCTCCCAACTCTGCCAAAGATTGGGTTACGTAGCGGTGAGTCTGACTCTGAATTAACAGTGGGAATAGATTTTTTTTTAATGACGATTCGATTCTAGCGTAAAGAAATGTAATAAACGTCTTCAGTCACCTGAACGTTCTGAGATCTCTGGAAACTGGTCGAATACCTCCAGGCGTCTAATGGCTTTGGGACGGCGGTATTAGAAGTCAATTCATCCGGTTCCATAATTGTTTTATTAAACAGCACAAAACCCACCGTGAGACAGGCGATTATGACGGTTGCTAAACCGTTGGAGCGACGCATGTTCGATTTTTATTCCTCTAAATGTTGATTAGTTTCAACTGAAGTCTTCCGATTGACATCGAACGTTTGAGTCTGCCGCGCGACTCTATCGTACTGCATGAAGACTATGAGAGAATGTCAGTGGGTCAGAAACTTCTCACCGAGTGTGTAATCCCCCACGTCTTCAATCGTGGATCCCCTCCAGAAGAAAGGAAATCCCTACGTGATTTATTACAAGCACCAATCTCGTAGAGAAATTATCGTTAGCCTGTAATCTTCGCGAGACCAAATGTCTCGCAATAACAAAATAATTTTTATTAAGATAATCAGAGTATGTTTTTTTTTATCAATCACTCTATCATATAAGCAACGAAGTCGATGTACTCGCGCGTATTGAAAGAATTAAATGAATTTGAAATCGATTTAATAACTGACTGTGAGTCATTCACGGATTGCATGTCGCAGTTTATTTCGCAATAGTACATAAAATCGTCGATTGTATTCACGTGCAGATGCGTTATGGTTTACAATAAAAACAATAAGGTGTCCGGTCATGGTTTTATAGATGAGGCTTCATTGGCGAATAGATAATGATGGAACATAAACCATATTCGATTCAACTTGTATTTGGTACTTCGAACTTTCTAATTGATAATCGTTAGGGCATTTATTATCCCGGACAAGAGAACCAATCAACAGAAATTCACGCAACGTAGTCACGACTAAATGATGATAGGTATGTGGATAATTTTATGACGCATATTATAGTTAAAACTCGTAAACATGCTATATTGAGAAGATAAAAACAATTGCAGTTAGGTACTGTAATAACCCAGGCCTTGTGATCAATTGTTGAAACTTAATGTAAGATTTCGAAACCGGCAGTGTGAGTGGTTTGAGAATCTTAATAATACATATTTTCAATCTGAACAGGATTCTTTCGGAATTTCTGAAAAAGTGACAGTCAAAAATCAGTAACTTTGGCAGATTTTGAATTCTAACTTTTCTTTTTTCCTGTTCAATCAAACTAAATGAAACCGAAAGAACTGAAGTCATCAGAATTCGTCACTTTCGCTATTCACCATGATTCACTATCATTTACACGGCTTCATTTTGCCAGCAATTGGAAGGGCGGAATTCAACCGCTCCAATAAGTGCGTTTATCTATTGCATCATTGCGGCTGCAGTCTGGTAAAGGGTCATCTTGCTACCATGATCCCTCACATGTAACTTACTTGACACCACAACGCTGCTACAAGATTGCAGCAGCATTACCTGCTGTGATGGAAGGAATTTCGGGTTGCGAACGCCTGATGCTTCCCACACGAGCAACTCGCATCACGTGGGTGTTTAATAGTCGCTAGCTATCCAGGCGCAAATTACTAATTCATTGTCAATATTGTGGGAGAGGCCCGTTCGGACACATCTGGATCGGACACGATCATTATCAGACACAAAATAATAAACCAGCATTATCGGACACATTTTTTTCGGACACATTCAGATCGGATACAAGATAAATATTATTCTAACAAATATCAGATCGGACACATCCGGATCGCACTTTGATGACACCTGGTTATTTCGGTGACTGTCAACAAAGTGAAATTGAATAAATCGGTCATTTTGATGACAGGGGTTCCTTGGCGTGATCCTCAAATGTCTCAATCGACGGCCGCTATTAATAATGTCTTATGTTTTCGTTTCCATTTGGAAATGACCTATCTGAAAATGGCTCGGGGTAAAAGACTTATCTCGTATGCTTATACACAGGACTTAAGTCTTTTACCACGAGCCATTTTCAGATAGGTCTTTTCCAAATGGAAACGAAAACATAAGACAATATTAATAGCGGCCGTCGAAATGTCAAATTTTGCCGACATATTTTGGCTAAGAATAAGTCGAGTTTACGATGGCATAATTTTGGCTAGAGGGGTAGTTTTTACCGAAGCATATGGGTCCGGCAACCCAGCATATCTAGTGAAAATATCGTGCCTAGGGACCCAAATGAGGCGCGTCACCAAAATACTCGATAGTTTCATTTATATATATATATATATATATATATATATATATATATATATATATACTAGGGGGGCTTCTCAAGTCCCCGATTCAAAAAATGTATATGGAATGAAAAAAGAGTGATTTTTTTTCAAAGTCGCCACGATGTGTGCTACGCACGCGAAATATGATAAGCTTGTACAGGGTTTCTAAGGGATTCACTATGTATATGAACCGGGTTCACATAGGGGTTCTGAGGTATTCTTGAAATGTACAGGGTTGACGTAGGGGTTCTGAGGGATTCTTAATATGTACGGGGTTCACGTGGGGATTTTGAGGTATTCCAGAAAATAAAAATATTTACCTCAAAATTCATAATCCCGAACAGCGTGGGATGACACCATAAAAAAATCGCGCCGAATTATCTACTACATCATACATATCACTTATAGTGGTGTGGAAACGATAATATCCTGTCATGTCTTTAATTTACTTCGGGTATTTCCGGAATATTTCCGGAATACTTCGGGTATTTCCGGATGACTTTAGGAATTTCCGGAAGACTTCGGGTATTTCCGGAAGACTTCGAGTATTTCCGGAAGACTTCGGGACTATAGAACGATACTTTATATAATATAGAGCGGTGACGGACAGTGCCGCAGGGGGGTCCGGGGTCGTCGTCGTCGACCTTCGAAATCTTGACACGGCGGCGGCGGCGGCGATATCTTTATATAATATAGAACGATATATAATATATGATACATATACTAATATACAGTTTTACAACTATTTGGAAAAATCATTAAAATCCTGAAAAAATAATACGAAGTATCCGCCAAACTTACGACCTTTTGCACTTACATTTTCGATCTGTAATCACGTTTTTGGCGCTATATAAGATTATATAAGATAAAAGCAGAAGGTCGTAAGCGCCATTTTTTTTATTTTAATGATTTTTCCAAATAGTTGTAAAAACTCGTAAAACGCAAAGATAAATCGGAAAGACGACCATTAAAAAAAAATTCGATAAAAAATATTGGTAGTTAAAAGCAGAAGGTCGTGAGCGCCATTTTTATTTTTTTTATTTATCATGATTTTTTCAAATAGCTGTAAAAACTCGTAAAACGCAAAGATAAATTGAAAGAACGACCATTTAAAAAAATTCGATAAAAGAAATCGCAGTTAAAAGCAGAAGGTCGTATCCGCCCAACTTACGACCTTTTGCACTTAGATTTTTCGATCTCGTAATTTCAATTGATCTATACGCTTCGATCGTTTTCAGAGCGATTGGCGTAAAAAAAAAAAATTATACGACTTTATGCCATTATAAACAGCGAAACGTCGTATAATGGCGCTTACATCCTTATGTCATTAGGCACGCGACATACGTTACCAATGTTTTGTTCATCGCCTATGCTAAGTTATCAACGTGGTAGGGGGTCTCTCTGCTGTGTATAAATACGACGGATCGGACGAATTCTAACCAGAAACCTATTTCTAACGAACTAAGTGGCTACCTTCAACATGAACAAGATCTTCTGTCTTCTTGTCGCCTCATTGCTATGCGTGGGTGTTGCCAGCGGTAAGTTACAGACCAATAGCACATGCTCGAACGTTCTATTTTCCAATACAATGAAAGTTCACTTATACTTATTTCACTCGGGTACGCTAGAAAATACATACGTATGAGTGAGAATAACGTAAACAAAAACTAATTGAGAGTCAAGTGGTTCGATGCCTTCGATATCGATTCGATAGGTTCCACGTCAGCATTGCAATTATTCACACACATCATCAACAGGTGAAAAAAACCTGTTCTCTAGAAGAACGTAGAAATACTTTTGCATCAAGGAGTAAAATATTCTCGATACAACAAGGATACAATATTCGAACTGAGAATATTTGAATTATTGATTTCAATTCCAACAGCCAAACTGGAACTCATGGACGTACATCGAAAGCAATCAATTTTTCAAGTATTATTTAAAACCGTAAAATGGTAACGAAGTGGAAAATAGACCATTCACCGAACTCATGTATATCAAGAGCAATCAACTTTTGAAGTGTTGTGTCACGAAATATTTAACAGCACACTTAAGAGCATGCTACAGTCATTTTTTTACTCTTCTTTACCGACCTTACCCGGTTTTCACTTGTTTTCACTGATAGCAAAGCCTACGCGTCACGAGCGCGGAAAAGGAACCAAGAGTGCAATTCTAGATGAAATTCTGAATATATACATCGGAAAACTTCTTTGTTTCATGCAACAATGAAGACGTATTCTTTTAAACTGCACAAAATGGTAATTGTCGATGTCAAGCGGTGGTCGCGGCCATGATTGTGAGTTTCGCCCGCTTGACATCGACAATTACCATTTTGTGCAGTTTAAAAGAATACGTCTTCATTGTTGCATGAAACAAAGAAGTTTTCCGATGTATATATTCAGAATTTCATCTAGAATTGCACTCTTGGTTCCTTTTCCGCGCTCGTGACGCGTAGGCTTTGCTATCAGTGAAAACAAGTGAAAACCGGGTAAGGTCGGTAAAGAAGAGTAAAAAAATGACTGTAGCATGCTCTTAACATTTTGTAGCACGTATGTTCTGCAGGTGGTAAGATTTATTGAATCGTTAAAAATAAAAACTATGCGTACGTCGTCACGATATAGATAAAATGTGTTTTTCGAACGTTATGCTCTTTGTTTGGAACCATTTTATTCTCTACATTTTATGCTACACGGAATGTTCAAACCATTTTCAACATGTCAGGTTCCACCCGATTCGTCAAGCATTGTCATGATATCCTGATTTTTGTTTCAGGAGTCCACCCAGTCACGGTTGCCAGAATCAACAGTAAGTTAAAGATACAGAGATTTTCGATAATGAGAGATATTCACTTGTTGTTCGAATTTAGCTCAAGCGAGTCGAGCACCGCTGAATGACGACTTAATCACTGTCCACTTTACTTAAATTTCAGAAGACGTGACAAATCTCAAAAGCCGGCTGGCATTACTTGGGGAAGATGTTACACGGATGTCCGCCAGTAAGTTCAAAACAATGTCGCCCAATGAAGATATTCAAGTCATGACTACTAAGACATGCGTCGAATATTGACAAAGTACAATAGTGTCATGATGTACCAATTTTATTTTGCAGATACCGGTGTCCAGACGACCACCGCAGACGCTGGTAAGTGATAAGTGGATACACTTACTTGACCAATTTATACGTCTACCAAAACGCTCGAATTATCTTTGTCTCCGTATTCTGGAAAATCATCATTCGGTTTGATATTCAGGACCTCTCTATTTCTACTTCAGATGCTTTGACGAGAGCCGGAAACGATCTCGAAAATGCAGTAGATTCTATCCTGAGGGGTCAAGGGGGTGAGTTGAAGACGACTTATACCTTTTAAAAATGTTTTTGTGATCTACCGTTCGCTTCGCGTATCAGGGTGAAGTCGAGAAATTGTTTTAATTGACCGAGATTTTCTATTTTGATTCTTCATATTTGATTATTTTTTTCACTTATTGCCATTATATCATGCGTCAATTGGTGAATTTCCACTCTGTCGTGATACGCCTATTTTATTTTCAGGAACCAAATTAGCAACTGCCGCCAGATTCGCGAGTAAGTGACACTCGTTCGAAAAATACATCAAGCCTAGCTTGATTTTCATCCAGCTGTTGTTAGAACTGAGTGAGAGTCGAAGACGACTCTAACATAACCTCTGTATTCCAATTTCAGATTCTGTCAAGCCAATAAGATCCAGAATGATAACCGATACGCAAAGAAGTGGAATGGCAGCCGGACGTGAGTTGAAGACGATTGTGCTCATCTAGAATATCGCGCCTCAATTAGCACTTGAAGATTGTGTAAATTATTGAGGTATCTTTTAATTTCCAGGTACCAACAATCAGATCACACGTACTGTGTTCAGCTTTTTTCAAGAATTCGACTCACTCAACCCCCTAGTCGAAACGATTTTGGATACTGCTTTCTTTGCCCTTAGTAAGTTGGAAACAATGATACCATTAGAAATATAATTGCCATACTGAGATCTATCGTTTGCTACAAACCAAATTCCAATGAGGCTTTCATAAATTGATCTATTTCCTTAGCCTCCAGTTAGCCAAACGTATATTTTGATACTCAACATTCGATCCCTGATTTCAATTGTACCACCAGTTTAGTACTGCTAAACTACTTTTTTGACTACTATTTTGACTTTTTATATTATTTCCAACATCAACTAAAATATGATAATTTCTTAAATTAATTATACTTTCAATGTGTTCTGGTAATTACGAGATCAAAAAATGTAAGTGCAAAAGGTCATAAGTTTGGCGGATACGTCGTTCTTTCATTACAATTTTTAAGGAAAAATAAAAAACAACGTAAAGGCAAAACGTCGTAACCCAATAAACACAGGTACGTTGAAAAGACGTGGAAAAAACGTGGCAAAAGTGGAAATATGGTGGACGTGGATGGATTATACGTGGATTCAACTCGTGGATTTTTATGGTACGATGTCCGCTGGAGACACGTGGATCCGATCTTTTTAGAAACGTATAATCCACCATCACCGTGGAATACACGGACAATACACGAGGAATACACGTTCCTAATAAGCGTTCTTAACGATCTTTCCGCGTGATATAGACGTGTATAAAGTTAGGTGATGATCGGATAACATTAACAAACTCCCAACTTCAATTATCGA
This sequence comes from Euura lappo, assembly GCA_018257835.1. Classification (NCBI taxonomy): domain Eukaryota; kingdom Metazoa; phylum Arthropoda; class Insecta; order Hymenoptera; family Tenthredinidae; genus Euura; species Euura lappo. Next base: position 71,066 of record JAEUYN010001298.1, read on the forward strand.
ATGGTCAATCACTGTGCGTAACTTTCAAAGGCTAGCATACATCGTATGTACCTTGAATCTTGTATCTTTTGTAAGAGCGGCGGCAGCCGCGGGGACAAGACTGTAGTCTCAGATCCAAGGAATCGTAGGTTCAATCCCATTACCGTGCACTTTTTTTTTTTTAATATTCATATTTTTATATGCTAATCGTAGACTCATAATGCTAAAACACATTTTCAGCTAACGGGAAATACATTTCAATGTAATTTTGCAATTTTATACCCATCTTTCCGGACCATGGAATACACGAGAAATATACGAGTGGTTTACCCGTGGTTTACACGTGGTTTACACGTATTCGGTGTAGAGATGGACGCTAAAACCAAAAGTTTGGTATCCACCGGAACCACGTGTCTCAAGCGGACATCGTACCCACAAATTCCTAGTCGAATACACGTTGATAAGACACGTTGATTCCACTACATATCAATCACTGTGTGTTTATTGGGAAGCGCCATTTTTTTCATGATTTTTAATGATGTTTCCAAATAGTTGTAAAAACTCGTGAAACGCAAAGAAAAATCGAAATCGACGTCGTTTCGAAAAATTCGATAAAAGAAATCGCAGTTAAAAGCAGAAGGTCGTATCCGCCCAACTTACGACCTTTTGCACTTACATTTTTCGATCTCGTAATTTCCATTGATACGTTTCGAACGTTTTCAGAGCGATTGGCGTAAAAAAAATTTATACTACTTTATGCCATTATAAACACCAAAAAGATCAATAGCACATGCTCGAACGTTCTATTTTCCAATACAACGAAACCTCACTTATACTTACTTGTGAGAATAACGTAAAAAAAAAAACTAATTGAGAGTCAAGTGGTTCGATAGCTTCCACGTCAGCATTGCAATTATTCAGACACATCATCAACAGGTGAAAAAAAAACTCTTCTGTAGATAAACGTAGAAATATTTTTGCATCAAGGAGTAAAATAGTCTCGATACAACAAGGATACAATATTCAAACTGAGAATATTTGAATTATTGATTTCAATTTCAACAGTCAAACTGGAACTCATGGACGTATATCGAAAGCAATCAACTTTTGAAGTGTTGTGTCACGAAATATTGGACAGCACACTTAACATTTTGTAGCACGTATGTTCTGCAGGTGGTAAGATTCATTGAATCGTTAAAAATAAAAACTATGCGTACGTCATCACGATATAGATAAAATGTGTTTTTTGAACGTTATGCTCTTTGTTTGGAACCATTTTATTCTCTACATTTTATGCTACACGGAATGTTCAAACCATTTTCAACATGTCAGGTTCCACTCGATTCGTCAAGTATTGTCATGATATCCTGATTTTTGTTTCAGTCGTCAACCCAGACGTGGCTACCAGAATCAACCGTAAGTTAAATATACAGAGATTTTCGATAATGACAGATATTCACTTGTTGTTCGAATTTAGCTCAAGCGAGTCGAGCACCGCGGAATGACGACTTAATCACTGTCCTCTTTACTTGAATTTCAGATGGCGTGACAAATGTCAAAAGCCGACTGTTAGTACTTGTGCATGATGTTAGACGGCTGTCCGTCAGTAAGTTCAAAACAATGTCACCCAATGAAGATATTCAAGTCATGACTACTAAGACATGCGTCGAATATTGACAAAATACAATAGTGTCATGATGTACCTATTTTATTTCGCAGATACCGGTGTCCAGACGACCACCGCAGACGCTGGTAAGTGATAAGTGGATACACTTGCTTGACCAATTTATACGTCTACCAAAACGCTTGAATTATCTTTGTCTCCGTATTCTGGAAAATCATTCCGTTTGATATTCAGGACCTCTCTATTTCTATTTCAGCTACTTTGGTGGGAGCCGGAGACTATCTCGCAAACACTCTAGCTTCTATCCTAAGGTTTAACGGGGGTGAGTTGAAGATGACTTTTACCCTTTAAAAATGGTTTGTGACCTACTGTTCGCTTCACATATCAGGGTGAAGTCGAGAAATTGTTTTAATTGACTGAGATTTTCTATTTTGATTCTTCATATTTCATTATTTTTTTCACTTATTGCCATTATATCATGCGTCAATTGGTGAATTTCCACTCTGTCATGATACGCCTATTTTATTTTCAGGAAACAAAGAAGAAATTTTTGCCAATTCCGAGTAAGTGACACTCATTCGAAAAATACATCAAGCCTAGCTTGATTTTCATCCAGCTGTTGTTAGAACTGAGTGAGAGTCGAAGACGACTTGAACATAACCTCTGTATTCCAATTTCAGATTTTTTCGACCCACGTAAAAAAATGATAACCATTTGAAAGAACTGGAAGAAAAGCCGGATGTAAGTTGAAGACGATTGTGCCCATCTAAAATATCGCGCCTCAATTAGCACTTGAAAATTGTCTGAATTATTGAGGTATCTTTTAATTTCCAGGTAGCAGCGATCAGATCGAACGTAGTATGTTCATACTTACTCAATTATTCGCCTCACTCAACCCCATAGTCGATGCGATTTTGGATGATGCTTTGTTTGCCCTTAGTAAGTTGGAAACAATCGTACCATTAGAAATATAATTGTCATACTGAGATCTATCGTTTGCTACAAACCAAATTCCAATGAGGCTTTCATAAATTGATCTATTTCCTTAGCCTCCAGTTAGGCAAACGTATTTGATACTCAACATTCGATCCCTGATTTCAATTGTACCACCAGTTTAGTACTGCTAAACTACGATCCTGAATATTTTGACTTTTTATATTATTTCCAACATCAACTAAAAGATGATGATTTCTTAAATTATACTTTCAATGTGTTCTGGTAATTGCCATTGAATCGTAATTTCACTTTCTCAGGTGGATCTGGATCTGGATCCAGATCTCCATCTGGATCTCCATCTGGATCTGGATCTGGATCTGGATCTTCATCTGGATCTGGATCTGGATCTGGATCTGGATCTGGATCTGGATCTGGATCTGGATCTGGATCTGGATCCAGATCTCCATCTAGATCTAGATCCAGATCTCCATCTGGATCTGGATCCAGATTTCCATCTGGATCTGGATCTGGATAATCATAAATCCCATGCCAGTCCAGCTGAACCGAAGCAGCGGAAGAGACTATTGGTGAGTGTCATCGACAGTATCACCTGATACGAAGACGCTGAATATATTTATTCACTAATTTTGGTGAATCTATTCGCAGGCCACATCTTAGCAGCTATCGCGGAGCGGAATATTCGGAACCGCTTGTGCTAATCTGAGGAACTTTTTGTGGAAGAACGTAAATCATCTGCTGGACGAGAGACTACCACTTTCTTCCAGCACGTCTTCCAATTGATTACTGAATATGTACATACCAGTGAGAATAATGTAAAGCTGCATAAGATTGTGAGCAATAAAAATCAATTTCGAAAATATTTATTCGCTGTATCGTATAAATTTTCCATTTCCCAACACAGATTCCGAATACAAAAGAATAAAGACATTCAGGGCGAGTGCAGGAGCGAGCCAAAGACGAGTGCGTCTGCGAGCCGAAGACGAGTACTGCAGATTCCACACTCGGTCTAAAAAAGCCCACTTTACGCCCTAAGTGCACAATATACTATTTTTTTTCCATACATGAACGGAAAGGCCGATTTTGCTACGTGTTTTCGGGGAGCAAACAGTGGTTTTACCGACCGGTAAGTCTTTCTTCCCCGGTCTTTCTTCCCTGAAACTCCTTCCTCCCTGCTTTTAGTTCCCGTACCGGCCGCGCTACACTTCAGCTATATAACCTCAAATGATCACCGTTTTGCCCGCAAAATCGACCTTTCCGTTCATGGTGGAAAAAAATACAGTGTGCACCAAGGGAGCAAAGGACATTTTCACTCCCTCGGTGTAGTTTGCTGCCCTTGTCTTCGGCTCGCGACTCGTGCAGCCTCTCCTCTCCCTCGTGCAGCGAACTACACGCTCGGGAGCGAAAATGTCCTTCGCTCCCTTGGTGCACAATATACTATTACAAGTGACTGTATGGAATCCGTCGATTTCGGTATTGGTTTCAACATTTTTGGCACTTTCGAGCATCTTTTGAAGAGACCGTTCGGTTCAGAAGATTATCGGTTCAATTTGCTCTATCCTCAAATTTAATTTTATTAAAAATAAAAAATGAATCCATTTTTCTATAGGTTTTTTTCGGTTCCACCAAGGTTTGCACGCTCGAATAGAGGAAGAATATCTCCTTGGTGGGTACCAATAATTAATTTAATTTGGTTCGCCTCGTCCGATAAATTCAAATATGTGAATTTAATTTAATTTAATTTATTAGTGTCCTTGACAATGTAGGACAAGGGGTTGAAGTACACTCAGAAAATAAACCAAAACTAAAGAGAAAGCAATAGTAACACCAAAATAGAATAATCAAACAAAATAATAAAATAATAATAATACTCATAGTGGCAATAATTATAAAATAAAAATAGAAATGATAATAACAAGAAGACTACACAACTAAGTCACATCAATAAGATAAAAATAAATTAATAGGTAGAGCCAAAGAGAAGAGAAAAGTAAAAGAAATCAGAATAATAATAATAGTAATAACAGTCATAATAGAAAACATAATAGAAAAACAAAGAAAAGATAAAGAAGAATAAAAATAATGAACAAGATGATAAATAATAATAATAAACATAATATAATAGCCCCAATAATAATAAATGCCAATTACATAAAAATACCAAAACAGAGAAACTAAATTAATGCTAAGCACTGCTCAAGACCCACCCCGACGCACCTGCTCAGTATCGAAAAGGAACCGACGAAGGCCGGTTTTAAAGCTCCAGACGTTCACTCCCGCCACCGCAAAGGACCTGCGATACGCCTCGGTGACAAAACGCGGCAAGCGAAATTCGCTACGAGCCAACCTGGCGGACCCATAGGGTACGTGCCCACGGTCAACAAAAAGATCCCGCAGGTACCTACGAAGGCTTACCCGAACGAAAAACCATATAAAGCAAGGACCCGAGAAAGTAGAGCCGGTGGTCGCTGACAGTAAGCCAGCCTAAATTTCCCACTCTTCGTAATTTCCAAGTTCCTCAGTTAATCTGATCCCTTATTAAATTGGAAAAACGACCGTTTCGAAAATTTATGAAAAAAAAAAAAATACTAAGATAAAAGCAGAAGCTCGTGAGCGCCATTTTTATTTTTTTTTATTTCTTATGATTTGTTCAAATAGCTGTAAAAACTCGTGAAACGCAAAGAAAAATCGAAATCGACGTGGTTTCGAAAAATTCGATAAAAGAAATCGCAGTTAAAAGCAGAAGGTCGTATAATGGCGCTTACGTCCTTATGCCATTAGACACGCGATACATAATCACTATCTATCTCGTGTCCGATCCGGATGTGTCCAATTTGATTTTTATTAAATTAATATTTATGATGTGTCCGATCCGGATGTGTCCGAAAGAAAATGTGTCCGATAATGCAGGTTTATTATTTTGTGTCCGATAATGATTGTGTCCGATGCAGATCTAATCAATATTGTTACTATGTAGTTATCACTGTTATCTAACGTTATATCACTAATTCTCGAGTGATTTGGTAGCGAAATATGGGGTCAAACTCAGTCATTTCGGCCCATGTATCGATTTTTGAGTGATTCGGTGGTGAAGTACGGGGTGAGACGGCTCATGATTCTTTACGGCCTAAAATGCACCACTTGACCCCATATTTAACACTTAAATCGCTCGAAAATCAAACGCTCTACTCCCACTCTTCTCTACTCTGCTCGAAATGTAAATATCGAACGCACCAGTGAGCTGTTTCTCGTTATGCGGTACGATAGGTGCGCCTGAGGCAGGCAACCGTACGTACGCGGTACGCACCACAAGAAACCGTACCGTACGTACGGTTGCCTGCATCAGGCGCACCTGTCGTACACAGAGTCGGTGTCCCGCGCTAGTTTGAACCGTGTAGTTGAAGAAACCGCCGTCAGCCGGCCGGCAGAGCTGCGGATCTGCGTAGAGCGCATGGATCCACGTGGTACGGGGCGCATCCGTAGAGCGTAGAGAAACTTCTAGGTCCCTACTATGCCGCATATCCAACCCAAACAATCAGTATCTCGCAGAAGATGGCCGTGTACAACTCGCGAATAAAGAATTGGGAGGATCTGGACGTGACCAAGGAAGAGCTAGACAACATAACCGACTGCCTGAAGAAAGCAGAATTCCGCAAACTGCTCTTCGAGTACGCCGAGGAGGTGACGAACCCGGAGAACAAGAAACTCTACGAGCGCGAGATCGCGCAGTTGGAGGCCGAACGAGGCGTTGATGTTACGTTCGTTAACCCTGAGCCGGGTTACGTAATAAAAACCAGTGTTGACGGAAGCAAAAAGTGCTTCGTAAACATCAGCCAAAGCGACACCGTCAACAAACCTTCGAGCCAGCCGAGCTACGACAACGGCAACAAGGGCCTCAGGTGGTCGATTCCCTACACCCTCGCGCCGCCCCGCGATGACCTCGACAAGAAGAACGCCAGGTGCCTCGTCTTCGACGTCGTCTTCCACCCGGACACGTTGCACCTGGCCTCGAAAAACTCCCAGTTCCGGGACACCGTCAACCAGACGGCGCTCGACGGGGTCGAAAACAGCTTCCGGGTGAACCTCGACCGCAACAACGTCAAGTTCCCCAAACTCAGCTTCAAGGGCGTCAGCCAGCCGACGGTGATAAGAAAAAAGCTGGACAAGCCGGTCGCCACCGCGATCGACATGGAGCCTGAAATATACCAGAAACTTATGTCCAGCTACGACCACAGCCGCGCGGAGAAATCGGCTCCAAAGATGCCCGAACGACCGGCGCCACCCACTCGGTACTACAAGGACGGTTCCGCGACCAAAATCGACGCCTACACGGAGCCAAAGTTCATAATTAAGCATCAGGACAACGTCGAGATCGAGGATTTTGGGAACCACAAGAACGCAAAGCTCCTCAGCGCCGTGCCCAGGAAGCTGGTCGTCGTTGTCGACCTTCCGCTGCTGAAAACCGCCGAGGATACCGTACTCGACGTTCAGGAGAGGCTGGTGCTCTTGAGGAGTGAGAAGCCGGCCAAATACCACCTGGAACTTCCCCTGCCTTACGACGTTGATCCAGATGCAGGAAACGCGACGTTTGATTGCAAGATGAAGAAGCTGACTATCACCCTGCCTGTGGTGAGGCGCGCGGTGCCCCTCGGGGACAACGGGAACAGGGAGGACAGCGGAGTGGAAAGCGACCACGGGAGTCCGCCGGAAGAGAAGCTGGTGGAAATAATATCTCGCGAGGAGTGTAAATTTAGTGAGTGCGAAGACACTGCTTTGCGGACTAACGGAAATGAGAAAGTTGACGAGTTTATGAACGCGGATATCAGATACTCCCTGCCTCAGTTTACCTGTAATTTGTACGATAAGACGATCGCGCTTACGATTCACCTGAAAAACGTCGATGCCGATTCTGTGAGGCACAGAATTATCGACGATAACGCGGGATTTCACGTGCTCATGACATCCGTCGGGGCTGGATTCTTCCCTGTTTACTATTCCCTGTGCTTTAGGGTCCGAGAGGATTCCGTGAAGCCCGAATCTCTGACCATTGAACCCTGGGACAACAACGTCGTGGTTACAATCTCACTGAGAGACGACGTTGACTGTGAAAATTCACCCGTTAATTACAGCATTGGCGTCGACCAACAGTTCATGGAGCTCAAGGAATTCCCTAACTCCGAATCGCTGAGAAATAAAATCAACAAGCTGATGGTAATGATCTTTTTTATTCATCTTTATTATCGGTCGACGCGTTATCGATCGACAACGTTTCTAGGTCACCTACTTTCGGAGCATAATCAACGCCACATGTTTACTCCGAACGATGTTAATTCTATTCAGCAATGATGCAATGTTTTTGTCCCCCTTCAAACGACAATAGCTGCGATGTAGAAGCTTCAACAAGGCGGAGACCTGAAACCATTATCTACACGTGCCTCGAGTATTTCATTTCTTGTCGTAAAACCGCCGATGTTAATAACAGGCGGCAGCAGATGTAATATTAGCGCTTCGGATGTTAATATTTGAACAGTTTCAGGTCCCAGAACATTATGCAATCGTAATCGATCATTCGCTCTCTTATCTTATTTGATTTTCGCCTATTATCGACCCGATAAACAACTCGTATGGACGTAATAGTCCCTCGTTGCGTCAGACCAAAACACATGATGTTATTGACTATTCATCGCTGAGATAATAATCGCGCTACGTAACGAAATGCGCAATAACTATTTACAACTACACTATGAAGAGTTGAAAAAAAATCCCTGACTTTTTCGTGACCAAATTATAATTTTTTCGTGACCGAAATTCGGACGAATGCAATAAATAATGCTCTGAATCAACGGTGAAAGAAGAATACTTTTTAATTTATAGTTTGTACAAGTTTTGCTACTATTTCGCGAGGAAGAGAAAAAAATTGCTGGGAATCTTTTATTCTGTCTTGTTTTCTCATCACCATAAAATTCCTTGACTTTGACCATCATCATATTTCGGATTCACTGACTTTTTAAGGGCCATTTTGGGTCCCTCTATAGCTACCAGCCCTGCTTCGATTCCTCAAACTGATTACATTTGTTTCATCCAGATCGGAAACGGGGGCGAAGATACGGAGAAAAATGTAGAAGTGGTTGCGGAGGGCGATGACATTGTGATAAATATAACATCCGCTAATCAATTGGACTCTGACGACGAGGCGGAGAGAGAAGACACGGACTCATCGCGGTACGACGATCACAGATCGATATCTGAGAGTAGCGGGGACGAATTGAACGGTGCTAGAGGCACTGCTGGCAGAGCCAAGGGTATTTTAAAGTGTCGTCGAAATCATGGATCCTTCGCACGTTCCGTATCCGAGTCTAGCGTCGACGATAGCCTGATGCTCGCATCGTCGGTAGACTTTCATTCCGACTATATTCCAGAAATAAATTCCGAGTCTGGGGGATCTAGTCTCAAGAAAACTGTTCGATTCAACGACGTCGTTGCTCGACAGTTGTACAGGTAAACGTTATTGCGTATGTAGATGTCGAAATCGGCAGAATAGTTATTTTATATTTCCAATAGACGATGATGATGATGATGATGATGCGGAATTATTGACGAATAAAACTTGAGGTATCAAGTAAATAATTAATTTTCACAGATCCAACTCAAGTATCCTAGGACAGCGAAAGAAGAATCAGCGTAAGTTAAGGAATAAAAAAAGAGCTCACGATAGAAGAACGAGCGAGAGTGAAAATTCGGAGAGCGAGGAACGTGCTGAGAAGTACAAAGTTAGTAATAATAAAAATGAATCCGATGATAACGATTCGCGTATCGATAAGGTAAAGCCGATTTTGAATCATGATAAATCGATGGTACATCAAAAGTCTGAGCACATCGATATCGATAACAAAAGGAGCCACTGCGCTCACCCAACGAGTAAACGGAACGTGGAAAATGGATCTTGGGATAACGACGGAGATAATGAAAGTAACGTTAACGGAGTTAAGGAGGTTTTCAAAAACGATTTGATATTCGACCTCGATATTTAGGCTTTGATATTCAAACCCTACGGGATCGCTCGTGTATACAGAAACGGAAATAGAATTTAGTCATGATCGTCGATAGACTTGTAGATGCTGATGATGTTTTAGAGGGAAGAATACGGTTTTTTCGGTATACCATCAATATTTCTGTACCTAAGATGAATAATACGGTGAATTTATACACTAAACGCTACGATCTACTTATTATATGATTAAAAAAAATCAATTGTACAAAAACAAAAAAGTAAGCAACAAATCCATTAAATGGTAACAAATGATACAAATTTTTTTTACAAAAATTTTCGATCTGCGTAATGATATGAAATATACATTTGTTGTTGAAAAACATGAATTTTTGAAAAAATCGGAACATTTTTTGCACTGAAAAATAAAATTTTAGATATACTATCCACTTTAACGACTGGTTAGGCTTAGGGGTTTGTTGAAAAGAAAAGAAAAAAAAGTTTTACATATACAAAATAGAGTAACGCTATTATCACAGATCGGTGAAACTAACGATACCTAATATTTTATAGAGTATAATCGAGGAAAAACGATAAGAAAAAAAAATTAAGTAAAATAAAAATTGAAACAAAAAAAAAGAAAGATTAACGGAAACCTCTTGATAGTTTATTGGTTTTTACACAAATTTTACACAGTTTAATACCTATATTATACAATTATATATATTTACACTTAACGGGAGGAAAAGTGAATAAAAAGCATAATAAATAAATAAATAAAACCACCTGCATTAATTTGTACAAAATAAATAATTAAAATTCAAATTAATAATTGTTATAAATAATAATCATATTCATTTTAATAAATTTTTTTTTTTTTTTAGATAAATTATAGCAATATTGAACATCAAGTTCTGAGTTTGGGATGGGAATTCTTTTTTTAGTCCGTCTTTGCTCAATAGAAGAAATAAAATAGGATAAACATTTTTGTCTACTTTGGCTACCTATCGAATTTTAAGTTTATACAACCGTATTCAACCTGTTCAATTATTATACACAGATACCCTAGTGGGCTAGTGCGGGATAGAAACTAATCATATTTTGATGCGACATAATATTATTTCCATACATATTACGATACATGAATAATTCATATTATACACTAGGCACGGGATTAATGAAATCACACCGTCAATAAAACCTTAAAACGTTGAATATTGTACAAGTAGAAAAGAGCGTTGTATAGATTTGATTGATTTTTCAAACGATTATTTGTTCCTACTGTAATGATGCATGAGATAAATAAATAAAATGATAATTCAATAATAAAAAGTTGATGTTATAAAAAAAAATAGTGATCGATATAATTTACAATAAATCCTACCCCAAACCTTCAATACTAAAATATAATTTCTATTCTGTCGTATCTTATTTCGAATTCGTATTTTCCCGCCCGCAATTGTGCCACGTGGTTATCTTACCAACCGAGCAAACTTCCAGCGCCATCTCAACGTCGGTTGAGGAACTACAAGCGCTCAACGGGTTGCCTATAATCAGGCTCACAGATTTATTCGTTCATCAAAATTTCCGGATCACGTGAATTTATCGAGCTGACATCAGTATTAAAATTCCCTAAATGAAAAAATGTATATATAGTATATAGTATATTGAATATTATTATATATACGAATTTATACAATTGTTTTACAAACATTAACGAAAATTGGAACTTTGGTTCGAAGACCTTTATTCAAATCTTGTTATTTTGCATAAAGAAAAGTATTAGATTGTCATTAATAAATGCGTCAGTCTTAATACGCGAATAATGAAGTAATAAAATTCACTGCAATTAATGTTTACATGAATACTACAATTTGATTATATGAAAATCTATGATTTTTTATGAAAAACTTTGCATATCAAATATAAAAAACAACAAAAAAGGACTAAAAGTCTGATTATCTCTAAATCATCAGTTCAGTTATGTTTCCATTCAATTCTCTGGATTAGAAACATAATTGATCGAGTTGATCTTTCCTAGCGTATGATTAGAATGATTGAAAAATCAGATTTTTCGTCAATGGTATCGATGCTGAGTGAATCAAAAACTGAACGTGGATTACAAAATATTCAAAAAACAGTTGAACGATACATACGGCGTCTAAATTTCACAATCTGACAAACTTATTGATGGTATGGATATCGTGATAAAACTGAACAGATATGAAACAGCTGTCGCTCCAGTGGCGGAGAGTAAAATCCAATCAAACACTGATAAATTCATATTGCATCGGTCCTGCATAAACCGCAAATGCCATTTCGAATGTGGTTTCTAGTAATTACTGCTCCGAAACGTAATTTATACACGTACACGTGTACACAAGGGCTCTAATAAATTCGTGGCATAGATTATGTATTACTTTGATTGCATAGACACAACCAGAAATCATTCGACGACTATAGTGTCATGAATTATTAAATATAATTAATTACGAATAAAAAAAGAAAGGAAACAAAACACTTTGATAAATCATTGCGATCAAAAGAATTATAGTTTCTAATTATGGCGGTAAATAAATTCAAATCTCACAAAGAGTTAAAAAAAAGAGAGACTATATATGAATGAGAAAAAAAAAACAGGATCGAATAAGAAGAAAAACTATGATAAATAAATTATATATTCGATTCTTCAATTATAAATAAATAATAAATGGATTATGAGCGGATTTGAAGAATATTTTAATAAAATAACAAATAAGAATATGTGACTATATCAAAAATTTATTGTGAATGTATTAGATAAAAATTATTTTATCAAATAATAATAATACACTTTGTTTCTCTCTCTCATTTTATCATCTGTGACTTATCAATTTTTTAATTCTTGGTCTCAAAAAAAAAAAAAAAATTGATATGTATCCTCGTTAATCTATCATATTCTTTCGAATCTATAATGCAGTATACTAAAACAGGAAAGTAGAGCAACCGCAAGAATCTATACATTCGTTAGCAGGTATGGGTAGTCCGGTTCACCGGGTAGCACCGTCAGTCTGGTGCACCGCGGTACTAGGGGAGACACATCGATCCCTCCGGAGGGTCGTTACCCTCGCCCTCGTGTTCCTCGGGGTTACACAGTCGACTGTAGTTTTGGGTATTTTACCAATACACCTGCAACGCCCGCAGGACTCGATTGCTGCTTTATTGTCGCACTTAATCATACTTCACACGCAGGGATCAGATCGTATACTATCGTCCCATGCCTTTGACCACGGTGTCAATATGTCAGATTTATCCCCCCCTTCGATTAATCGTCCTTTCAATTTCACTGCAAGTTGGAAAAATATTGACATTCGGTTGACAAATGGCTTGTTCATCAAAAGTTCTGTAACGTTTGAAATTTTTTATTTTTCGCGCCATGCTGTGACGTCACTATTCGGTAAAACCCGCCATCCAGCTTCGTTAATCCTCACTTTAAACTTCCTAACTTCTGCTTCACGCTTTTTAAATTTCTATTTCTGTGTTTTCAGAGAGCAAACGGAGTTATTTTTAATTGTCATGAAAATGAAATTTTGAGTTTTTACTAGATCCCCGACTATTTTGAGTTTGACGTCTGGGTGTGTCTATGTATGTGTACCAAATTGGGATCAATCACAGCGGTTTTTCCAAAACTTAGAACTGATTAGATGTTGGCTTTGATCGGTTCAGTACTTTTCGAATTATATGAATAACGAAATTCTTAAAAAAAAAACTTATCGATTTTGATGAAAATTGGTACTCGAACGTTTTTTGGGCCTGTAATCACGAATCTGAAGCTAGATTTACGAAATTAAAAATGGCGGATCCAATTTGCTGCGAAAAAACACTAAAAAGATTCTAAATCCTATTAAAATTGGCATTGGAAGTTTTTTTGAACCGCTGATCAAGAATCTGAGGTAATATTTGCAAAATTCAAAATAGCTGGAAACAAAATAAATAACGCGAAGTTCAAAGGCTGGCTCAAAATCAGCTTGTCATTGGATTAGAGTACGTTGTGCTATTCGAATATCGCGGGGATATTGTGAATTCTGACGTAGAGCGTTTTATACCGACTTAGAACCAGTTTTACCGAAATGAAAAAAATTCAAGGGGTCAAGTTGGTCAATATTGGTTGAAATGCTTAAGAGAAAATTTGTTACTATATTATTTTCTGGCGAACCGATGTGAAGTATGCAGAGTGTCGAACGACGAGAATAAAAGAAGAGGGTTTATATTCTTGGTAGTGAGTTTTATTACCGCCATAACAATGATTGACGGTTCAATCTCACGCACTTGTCACATCAATCACTAAAAGTTTACGCTAAACCTCGGTCAGTAAACAATTCCGGGATTTGCATGAAACAATGCAAAATCTCGACATTTGTTCGAATACGTTGTTGTTGTGAAATCACTCATTCCGTGCAGGATCTGGCAAATGTACTCAAAATTTCCGAAACGCGAGGTCAGTGAAAATAAACGACTCGGTGATCCGAAGCTGGCTAGAATCGAAAAATGACCATTCGGACACTTTAATTGGTTCCAAAATGTCCGAAAGCTTGTTTCACGACTCTAGCCAACTTCGGATCAGCGAGTCGTTAGGAATTCAGCCCGTATATACAGCCGCAAAAAATCAAGACCCTTTTTTATATCGTTCTCATATAACGAATATTGCGAATATTCGTTACCACGCACGAATAACGAACGACTAAAGTCACCCGGGGATCCTTTCGAATACCAAATCGCCTAGGAGGTATCGAGAGAGCCAGGGGAAAAAGATACCTAATAATTCATAAGCCCTAAAGCCCGGAGCTTCGACCTTATATACTTAACATCGTTTCGACCCGAAGGGATCCGGCATCTCCGAATACGACCGTCGAGCATCCGGGCCGTCTGAGTTATCGGTATGAAACGTGGGAAAACCTCCCTTACAAGTTGGGCATACGCTTCGATGAACAAATCCTGCGGAATTGACCGGTTCATTGAGGCAGGATTTCAGAGAATTTCAGTATAGCCGCATGAATGAAGCTTTATCAAATTCATTATCACCTAAGAAATTGTATTCACTTGTGAAAAGAAGTCAGAAAGAATATATTGAAGATAAATTCTCGAAGCGAAAGACGATTTTCTGAAATATTGTATTCCTTCGAAAAGGTACAAACTGCGGTCTAAAAATGTATATTTTGTCTTGAGTTTTAGAACTATTACTGTTTTTTTTTTCTCTACTTCTTGGAATCTTGGAAATCGGAATAACTGCGGAATATTGACACTATATTTACATTCCAAACATAATTCATGTTGTGATTTTAGCGAGGAGGAAATAACTCAAGATTTGACTTATACACAGCATCTTTTTTTTAGTGAAATAATTCAAATTATTTAATTTATTCACTTGGTTATTTTTCATTCTTTCCTTTATATCCTCGTTCATTTATTCCTTATTATTTCTCAATATTTCTCAATATTCTCATTCATTTTCTTGGTTATTTCTTGTTATTTCATGAATTTTCTCACTTGATTCTCATTATTTCATTTATCCTTTCGAATATTCCCATTTTTTCTCCATGTCTCATTCATTATTTCAGTTGTTTCTCATTACTTCAATTATTTCTCATCATTTCTTTTACTTCCTCGGTTATTTATCAATATTTCGAATCTAAAAAACTGTACATACATTCAATTCCCGAAATCATCAACGGTTCCAGGGAAAACTGCGTGACTCATTTTTGCCAAATTACAGGAGATGTTATTTGATCTAAATCACGGTTGTTCAAGCGTTTTAACAAGAGACACGAAAATGAGCCCCTGTCCCCAGGTGCATTTAGCCTCCCTTATAAAGTCGATCAAAAATGGTACCAGGCCCCGAGTGCGAACGCGATGGCGGCTGTTGGGCGCCACATCAGGGTCGATAAGTCGTCCACCTGCACCCTAGAGAACGGAATATAACCAGTTGCACGGATTCTATATCCACCTGACGACACCGACACACCGGCAATGCGGCATAGATTTTTTTCTCCTTTCCCCCTTTTCTTCTTGTGCCTGGTTAAAAGCTCCGGGTCGCGGTACCTGACTCTGTGACCGCAGCTAGCCGAGGCTCTGCAGGGCTCAGGGCTCAGGGCTCAGGGCTCAGGTTGAACGAGGCCGGGGCAACGCCACGATAAGGATCTACGTGGCCCGATATAACGAGACCGCAGCGTGGCGCAGGATGAAAATTACAGATCGCATGTTGTTGCTCCGGCCCCCGTAAAACGTAGGGAAAGAAGGGGATATCTTGCAGAGTTTTTGCCAATTTATACTCCGAGAGACAAGATTTTTTTTCTTTTTGGCTCCGGTGCGGAGAAGATGAGAAGACGAATTTTGTTTTTTAACTCATTTTTCTGTTTGTGATAAGGATTTTTAGAGTCAAGTTTACTCAGGAGTCAGGAAGGAAACTGGGAACACGCATACCTACCGGGTAGGTAAACATGGAAATGAGAATCCGGTGACAAAAGGAGCAATTGAAACTTGGGTTCGTAAGCTCAAAGGAGGCGGACCCTCCGACCCTGAACAATTTTTTTTTAAATATTTTTACAGAGCTTCTCTTCAATATCAGGGAAAATAATTTGAAACCGGCAGTGAAGGATTCGATAATGAATGAGATAATGAGAAATAACCGAGGAAATGAGTGCAATTATTGAAATTATTACTCTGAGAAGAAAAAAAAAAATAATATATGAGTCAAATCAAATGATTCGATTAATCAGTCGAAATCAAAGCTTCTTCAAAGATACCCAGTAAACTAGAATATAAATTGAGTATCTCGAAAATGAAATTAACCCGAACTGAAAATTGTTGTGAAGAAAAATTCTTTGGATTTTTTTTAAGGGATCCAAAGGATTTGCTAAAAATTCTGTCCACGACGTGTATTAAATTCTATTAAATTATTTATCAAAGTAGCAGACGTCACGGAAAACGATGGCGATAAAATCACCAAAAAAAAGGGTTGATTTCTACCCAGTTTCGACGAATTTGGTCCCAATTTCCTCTTGTCGCGAACGTGACCTGATTTTGTAAAGAAGTAAAGAAAGAAATGAAAAGGAGAAAAAAAACCGAGGGAATATGATCGTCATTGTTCTGAGGCTGAAGCGCGTGTATCGGCGTTCTTGTGGCACCCTATATTCCGTGTTCTCCAAGACTCGGATGGGTCACCGCCAACTCCGTGCTGCAGACTCGGTGGTGCCGGCTTAACAATCATTTCTTGTATATTCTGTACCTCAAATAATTTACCGCACGATGTTTGCGACCCAACAGCCCTTTTTTTCCAATTTCGAAATAAGGGAGGAATCGGCGAAAATGAGCTAGGTCATTATACCCACGGTTTTTCGACTCGTGAATTCTACCAAATTCATTGAACTAGTGAATATTTGAAAATAATCAGTCACGACGAAATTAATCTTCATATAATTCGTCGTATTCTGCATGATTTAAGTTTAGAATATGACGTTTGATGAATTTTTGTATCGATGATTAATGGTTGAATATTGATTACATAGAATTTGGTTTCAATTAAGGAAATTGAACACACAATGGAAACCGCGACTTTTGCGGCTGTAGAATCTACCCTTTAGCGGTTTCTGCGGATTACCAAACAACCAACTGAGAGTCATTATCCCTGTTTGCTCATGTACGAGTAGAGTGAAGGCCTCTCTTTCTCCCTCATCCCAGTCTCCGAAATTCAGATTACAAAGCCGTGGTGCCGCCCGATGCGGCTGAATTGAACAGTTTGAAATTAATTTTGAAACAAGCTGATTCACGCTGACGATCTGGTGTCAGCCCTCGAACCACCCTATTTTTCGTGCTGGGTAATTGTAAAAAAAATATTATTATTGAACTCCAATTTTCAGAAATTGAACGACAAATTCGTGGTCAGAGATCCAAAAAGTCGTTGGATACCATTTTCAACCAAAATCAGAACATTTTTATAATTTTTCATCTGAATCTTGGATTCGCCATTTTGAAGTTTGCAAATTCGTCATCGATGACCCAAAAAACCTTCGAGTACCAATTTTGATCGAAATCCGAATATTTTTGGGGTTTTTCGATGTTATTGAAGTCGCCATTTTGAATTTCGCGAATCCAACTTCATTTTCGCGGTCAGTGACCCAAAAAACTAACCGATAGCAATTTTTAAGATATCGTCCGTTTTATTTTATCTTTTAGAATTCCATTGTTTAAATAATTCGAAAAGTATTGAACCAATCAAAGTAAAAATCTGATCAGTTCTAGGTTTGGAAAAGTGGCGTCGATTGAGACGAAAATGATCGAAATCCGGTTCCTCGTTATCCCGATATCGTCGGACAAAAGAATTGGTCAATCGTGGAGATCTGGGGTAAACTCAATTACCAGTGATAAAAAGTCTCCAAACCCGAAGAAACGGGAAGTCAAAAATTGGCTAAAATTGGAGAATGAGGTAATCACTCTAATGGCAGATCCCGAACCCAGTTCGAATCTTGTTTCGTTTATTCTCTGTCGAAACAGCTCCGTGTGCTTGAAATTTTATCCCAAGGATTCTTTACCCTCTACGTCTCAGAGGCTGGGGGATGTTTCAGAGCCTTGGAAGCAGGTGATTCCATTTTCTAGTGGGATGTTCGTTGATTGGCCGTGGGCTAGGTTTCACTCGATATTGCATCCGGTCTCGCTAGAAGCGATATTTCCTCCCTCTCGAAACCGGATAGGGGTTTCCTTGTGCGTTTTGATTCAATTCAGAAAAGGAAATTCTCAATTTTCATAAAATTCCACACGCTTGAAAATTTGTTTGAGAATAAGGCTGAGATTTTCCCGCGCAGAGAACCCTAAAGTATTGAAACGAGGTTAATTCCATGGCCTACAGGCTGTGGATTGTTGAAAACTTTTCTCACTTTCAGGGTGAAAATTACGAGCGAGGACGCGGAATATTTCCACTGGGTTTTCAGGCCCTTTTTCACTCAGCTCCTTATATTTACATCCTTCGAACAGGAAAATAAACGAACAAACAAAAAACTGATGAAAGTTTATTCACCGTTCATCCCTGCACTCCGCTTTGGTAATTCATTCGTTGAAATATCTTCGCAAAATACCTTGAATAAACTGCGGTTACCGCAGGGGATTATACAAATCCTTAATTCAGAAATTCTGAATCATGACATTTCTCTTATTTTTCATTTACAAATCTAAATGGATGAACCGCGAATGCTTTTGTTTCATGAGAACTACAAATAAAAAGAAGATTTTTTGTTTTAATATCGTTTTTCGACAGAGGGATAAAATTTGAAAAAAATCCGTTAGATTCAAGAATTTCAAAAACTACGATTATAAAAGGTAAAAAAAAGTCCAACAAACAAAATTTGCACAATTTTTTTTATAATGGATCGAGTTGAAATCTTAAGTCATTTTTGTGTCAACCTGGAAAAACGTTGCATTAATTACTTCAAGTTTATTTTTAGCTATCAATTAAACAAATCCGCAAATTTGAGTAGAAAATAGAAATTCCATTAATTTATGTCTCATTTGTTACGACTACAACTAAAAGCTCAATTTTTTTCATCACTTCTTCGATCTAATCGCTCGTATAATTTCCTCGAATAGAAGAAACACTGCAATAAATTCTGTGAACCTTTTTCCACGGTTATCAAATGCATTTCTCGGTCTTCTATTCTTCTATTATCTTCAATTCTTCCCTCTTTTCTACTAATTTTGACTGACCGAGGTGCAAGAAAATAAAGCAGAAAAAAACTAGTCAGATTTTAGAATCGTGGTGGAAATATGGTATATGGGTCATCCGCCTGAGGGACACGAACCACCCGATGATTACGTGAAGTGGAAGTTTTGAATCCCTCTTCCAAGGAAGATGTTGCACTCTAAGATTAATGTGACACGAATTTCACAGAGGCTTGTAAACTTTGACAAAGGAATAGGAGAATAGTTATTCCTTCGGAATTATACAGACCTTGTTTCTGATTAAATGTACCGCACGCTTCGCTTCACACAGAGGCAGATATGATATTCGAAACTTTTTTTTTTGTGTTATACATTTTCGAATGGGGATACAGAAACGTGATTTTGAATAGAAGGGATTTTACTCAGAACCAGGAAGAGAGAAAAGCTCGAAATAGCCACACAGTTTCACGTTCCAGCAGTTTAATTACTTTACTTCGTCAAACGAAGGTAAAACGTACTTGAGTTTCATGCTCCATACCGCGAAACGCGGTAAGTTACTTTTTGTAGTGCAAAATAATGCGAGGGGTGGTTATTTTACACGTCTTAGACCGTTTTTATATGGGGATAACGAGATTCATGTGATAATTATCATAGAAATTTCCTCGTTTCTGCTCACAAACAGAGAGGCGTGGGCGGCAATCTAAGTCCCCTGGATTTGAACCATTTAGGGGAAAACAGGAAGGGAAACAAAGAGGACGAAGGGAAATTCACGATAATGGAAACAGGCTTTTCATTTTTCAAACAAATTTTTTTTTTCAAATTGTTGCTGCTTTTAGACTCAATTTTCTGTTATCAGATTTTTTATCCAAGCATATGCAAAAGTTCTTAAAAATTCTAGTCTTTTTTATCGCATAAATATCGTGAAAAAAAATCGGAAAGTAAGT
This sequence comes from Euura lappo, assembly GCA_018257835.1. Taxonomy (NCBI): domain Eukaryota; kingdom Metazoa; phylum Arthropoda; class Insecta; order Hymenoptera; family Tenthredinidae; genus Euura; species Euura lappo. Next base: position 91,242 of record JAEUYN010001298.1, read on the forward strand.
CAACTGTTCGATTGACAGGAAAAAAACACAGAATCTTCGTGTTCTGCACGGTAGAAATGACTTAAAAACAAAATGATAACTATAAATTGACTGTGAAAAATGCCAATCTTGAATTCATCTATCAGAATTCTAGAAGATGCATCGATTCCTCTTATCATTTCAGCTCTTATCAATGGGAATATTTTTAATCAGGAACCAGGAGCGAGTGCAGTACTCGAAGTGTGTTAAATGTAAAGTTTCGATCCACGAAAAGGGCCTCGGTAGAGTTCGATTACTCGATATAATGAGATTTTCGAAACTCGTTACCCAGAATCACCCAGGACTCAGTAGCTACCCGCACGATGTACCGATGAACCCTTAGCCAGTAATCCGCAAAGTACTTTTAGCCACGGAAAATTGCCTAATGGTCTGATTTTAATACCCCACGCGATGTCCGTCAGCCCCATTGTCTTTCTGGTTAATTTAACGTAGATTGATATCTCGGATTTAAATCTGTACAATTACGTTAAATATTCGGAGTGAACCTTTGCTCCAATTATTCCAAGGTAATTAGAATAATTGCAAAAGCACTCTCCTAAGTTGATTTTTTGTCAGTTTTCAAAGTGCAAAAAGTATTCCTTTTCAAAGCTATTCTGTCTTCGTCCTTTAATCAGGACAACAAGCTACGCCGGATTGATTAATTGGCATTGATTAGGGAATGCTCAATCAACAGGAAGCAACAGATACTTTTCATTCCGCTCTTATTCACCGAAACAAGGGATCGCAGCTGCAGTGAAAACTGCTCGATTCGACTTTTCCCCCCCGATATCAGCGATATTTGTCCTGAAGAGCAGAAATTTTGTGCTTCGGACTTTTTTTTAAATTTCACTGCAGATCTTCTGGAACAAGATTATGAGAATATAATGACGTGAGAATATAGACACATCTTTGGTTCTGAGGTCAAACTGGTCAAAATTGTGACGAGAGGATCGATTGGTCTTTGTTCGCTGATTATAGTAATTATCGAGAGTACCGCAAATCAACTAATTGAATAAACTTATACTATGATCAATCCTTCAGCTGCCAGGCTAGCAGGTCTAAATACTGTGAGAACAAAATATCGACGAGCAATGGAAATCCATCACAAATTCATTGTACATCTCAAGTTCTGGAAAAAAGTATTTTTTCAGGTGCAAAAGTTCAAGAAACAATGAATTTGTTAACAGTGTAATTTTTTTTTTGTTCCATTTGAAACAGCGTGTCGCAGTTTATAATATAGTAAATTGCTTGCTCGAAAAAAGCCCTAGGGTGGAAAGTGAATTATTTGCCTAGATGTACTTTGCGCACGCTGAACAGCCACAAAAAAAATCTGACTTCCCACCCAGTTGTCAGGAAAAATGGTTGATTATGGTTTTGAAGTGACCTGAAAGTTCAATTACGACAATTTCAAAAGAACCAAACAACCATCATTCATATTTTTCTTCAGAAAATATATTTCATTCACGGGTTTGAGTACCTACAGTCGGAATATTCTTGATTAATTTCAATCGATATCCATTCAATCCTGTCGCTTCAATACTCACATCTATAAGCTTCAATATCAGCGCTTTTATCGCTTCAAGATAAAAATGAATAAAAAACAGCACGCGAATAAATACGGATTAAATTTTCGGAATTAAAACGGACGAAAATAAGAATATTAAGTTGAGTGAAATATGAATTCAGTCCGAGGTATGTATTTGCAGGGCCGGGTGTTCCAAACGACTACGATACCAAGTACACCAAAAACGTCCACCAAGTACCGGACGGACTGGTTTTTGGCCAACTTAGTACCGTCATGGCCATCAATTGCTCTATTGGCGGCGATATCAAACGCTTGTAAAAAATAAATATAAAAAACACTTCAGCCTTTAAATAAATCGGTTCGGAACTAATCAATTATTGAAAAACTGTATCCTAGACTTTCTTCAAGCCATATTTATACTAGTAATCTAACATTTTGATGAAATATTATAAGCACCAGAAATAAGTAATCAACCATTAAGAACTTGCCACAAATGGTGGGGTGGCCCAAAACGGTGCTTCTACCCCTATAGTATCATAGTTTGATTGAAAAAAACTGAAATCGACCAACTTGAGATTCATTTTGGAAGTCAAAAGTTAAATTTGGATCGAAGATTGTGGGCTGTGGACGCCACGGAAGTAGCGCTTGCAAATAGCGGAGTGATATGATCGGTGAGCATTATTCGGTACTCTGTAACCGTTTGTCAAATCGATTTGAAATTTATACACTATCCATATGACATTATTATCTAAGATTTGATAGCATGATTTTTCAATCTGACCTTTCAATTTTGAAAAACAGTCGAAAACGTATCTGAAAATGATAAATTTGATATAATCTGACCAATAATTTCAAGTAATTAGAAATCAACAATATTTATGCGACTTATCAAACGTTTTGCTGAAATCTAAGCACCAGAAATGGGTAATCAACCTCTAAGAACTGGCCACAAATGGTAGGGTGGCCCAAAACCGTGCTTCTACCCTACCCTACTTGGCATTAGTCTCTGATGTCATGACTTTTGTATGAAACAAAATTTTTGTTGCTCCACATATTTTCGTGAAAATACTTATTTCAAGGCCTGGTTTGAGGATACCCTTATAGAAAACTACTATTGGACATCGGAATTTCTTATCGAGAACTATCGAAAACTATTCAATTTTAATGGTGGTCAATGATAAATTCGGACATCCAATAGTGTTTTTCTACAAGGGTAGGACATCAATGTACTTGGTGGACATTTTTAACACCTGAGGTGCTTTCTGAGGGTATGATTATTATTCACTATCACTATTTCCGTGATCAGAGGAGGACACGAGTAAAAGAAGAATATATTCAGTCTGAATAACACACGCTGCTCATGTGAATATGTGAACATCGAAAAGCCTCACTTTCTGATCTCCGTTTCATCGCAATATCGTATCGGCTTCAATTTCATTTACAAACTTTCCACTCAGCTTGCTTTCGCGTTCGCAAGCAATGGATCTCATCCTCGTTCTCAGCTCGCTCTTTCCTCCTCGGGGTTCAAAAAGACAGAATAAAAACCACGAGGCTCGATTTTATCGTATATCGGTTCTATCGAGCATCTGACATCGGTTTGGAAATACTTTTCCACTATTTTTCCGGACTCTGGCGTTATCAGTGTGTCAGTGGGTTGTCCGGGAGCCCGTGGAGCCGCGGAGTTCGACGTTTCGCGGCTTATGCCTGGCCGCGGGTCCGACCCGCACCGCGAGTCTCGCATAATCGATACTCGCCTCTATTCGTTTCTGAGTCGAACCCCCGCGATTCCCTTTTCTTCCTTTACCCCTTTCTGCCTCCGTTAATAATCGCCACCCCCGTCCATTTCCGAGGCGTCTTATTTCCCTCGTCTTCCTAGCATCCGGATTATTTATTCACGGATCGGGAATATGGAATCGCTGGGATCGTGTCTCCTTCAGGTAGCAGCCCTTTGTCACTGGGCTTGAATTTCATTCGATTTTCTTATTTCGATCTGACGTTTAATAACCGAGCTGCCGCTGATCAAAGGACGGAAATTATTAGACGGTCTCAGACGGATCAGACGATTTCGAACCACGGCTCACAGCATCAGACCGCTCACACCGGACGTTGATATTGCCAAGAAAGTGTGATGGAAACCATGCAGATACTCCAATTAACGAAAATTACAGAATGTCTTAATTAGAAGCGATACAAGATGTGAAAAAACTCAAGAAGTAAAATGTTCGAAACTTCGACTTTGAGAGCGACACGTCAGAGTCAGTCAGAAGGTATAAAAAAATCTGACTCCAATAGATCGTTTGGGATGCTAAACTGAGTCCTCGGCCCTAATTTCAGCAAAAAATATTCAGAATCGGAGGAGTTATTCGATTTTATGTGACCCAAAGTGCCCCACGTTGGGCGCCAACTTTTTCAATCCCTGGTCTCAATAACAACTCCTAAAATTTTCAATATTTTCGATAATGCCTCGAAAATAGAGTTCCATAAAAATTCTACAACTAATAGATTTTTTTCTTAATATTTGAATTCTTGGTGGGGGAATTTCGAACAGAGTGAACATAGAGTTCGCAGATAATTATACTTTTGTTAACGTTATCTGCTGTCTGTACAGCAATATTTTACCGACTCTGACATTTTGGTTTGAGGAACTAGTCTGTCAGAAGTCTAAAAGAATCATAAATTTTATCGGAACGATGACTGGATATTTGGATAATCACATAGCAGGAAGAACAACTGCGTAAAATCCAAGAATACGAAGGCCGAGAGTCAAACATAAGTTTCGTGGTTTCTTATAATAGATTCCCAAGCTGATATAAACTCGGCAGTAGATCAATTCTGTCATGTACAAAAGAAACGTCGAAGTATGACACTGCACAGAGCTTGCGAAACACTTCTGCGTTACATCCTCGATCCTCGTCGGAGACGGTGAGACCAGAATTACCAGCCTGGCACCGACGGATGTGATCACTCGAATTCTATGATCTAGACGGGGCTGAAAACCACCCCGACCCCGACGTGACGGTAAAGACGGAGGGAAGACAGACACGCGGATGTGATGGTCGACCGGGGTCGAAACTGACCCGCGACAACGTTCCATTGATGGGTGAAGCTCCCCGGGGCTGGTTGACTCGCGATGCTGCAGTCGTGACCGATATTGGCACTGCCAGTGGCATTATATCAACCGGTAACATCGTTTGTTATATCATACACAAGGTCCCCCAGCTCTGAGTATAGTGTATAATTTCGTTAGAGCGAGAGTGTATAATGGCCGTCTATACTTAGAAGCTCAATGTTCTATTTGCGTGAAGCAAATTCTTGGAAATAGTATTTAATACCACCCTACCGTCGCGCTAGTAGCTGAGGCCAAAAGTGCAATGTTCGCGTTGATGGAGACGCTCGAAGAGAGATACGACCATTCAATTATCACTGTACTTCATATTTTATTACAAATGCGAATATTGCAGTAATTTCGAACATCAGGTTATTAACATTTGTGGCTTCTTGGCTCAGAAGTCAGACCGCGAATTCCTCATGCGAAAAGTAATGTTTTCGATTCGACAGGGACAAACAAATTTTACAAAAGAGATTGCAAGCACAAAGATTACATGAAAATTGTGATTACAAAGATTACACGAGGTTCGAAAACTCATGTACAGTGATCGATTTATCAATTGATTTCAAATCTCAATAAATCGATGGATCGAAAAGATCGATAGGTAAATCGTGGCCTCGAATTGACATTGGATAATTGAAATATTGGTGTATAGATGTAAAAGTCGTATGAAATTGCACATCGAGATTGAGACGCTCATGTAACCGTATATATTTCAATCGATAGCCGATACTCTCAGTTTTCCTATCGGCATTGCCTTTGCGGCGTCACCTGGTACGTACAAAGGTGTGGGTGTACGTTCTGACCGAGATGAGAATTTATTGGTTTCTTTGAACTCTGCACGTAACAAATTCACACATGTTTACATAGGTGAACCGCATTAGCGGTTATATAAAATTTCATATTTCCATCAGTTATTCAACTTTAAAGCAACCCCCCCACATTCAAATGCAGCGTCACTAGTGATCATACCTTGATCGTTTGGATTTTTGACTCTGTTTTAATCCAATTTGCCAAATTCCTTCACTAATTGGTTTAGATTCAAATATGTCGTTTTTCTGGATGCAATAAATTTAATCTTTTTTCCGGGTGAATTTTTCCAATCCAAAATCCCGAACTAATTAACTCAAATTCAGCTGATAGATGACAAAATCTAGAATCCACTTCATCAGTATTGCATTGGGGGGAGCGGGAAATTTTTACTTCAAAAAAAAAAAAAAAAAGAAATGAGAAATTTGACGATTCTGTTATTATAATGTGATTAGAATAATTTTCGTGGTTATTAAAAAATCATCAGCATCGTTAAGACTTGACGTTGATTTTGTGGATAATTGGCATGATTAATCGCGAGGCTGTGGCGTTTATTCGACGTATAGTATGACAATCATTGTCATAATGGGAAGAATATTAGTTTTGGCGCGCAATTCAAATCCCAATTTAAACCACTCGACTCGATCGGTGTGCGGAGAATTAAATTGGCTTAATCTGAGTAGATGATTCTGGGTAATTATATTCCACTATCATCGTTCTAATAACGAACGAGGGGGGAAAACCCCGAAACTGTGATTACTTTATAGTCTCGCCAAAGGCGGTCTGCAATGAACTGATCGATAGGTCAATGCTTCCGTTTCACTCGCATTCTCGAGGCGCATCTTACACCCATCTAGCGATAGGATAAATTTCAAATCTCATTTTCGCATTGAAAATGTATTGTAAATTTGTAAAATTAATCTAGTTTACAATTAATCGATTTGAATATAATTTTGTGTGTTTCTAAAGTTGAGAATAATTTATTTTTCCACATTTTTTTTTTTTTTTGCTTCTGTTTTTTTAAATTGTTGCAAATAACAATTAAGGTGACCAACAATGATCGTTAAAAAATGTTTTTTTTTTGTTTTTATTCGCAAACTCAATTAGAAAAATTGTCTACCTAAAGAATTGGCGACACTTATTGATTTTGTGTTTCTATAATTTTTCATCAATATCGTATTGAGTTGATTGAAAATAATTTTTAATATTGCTGCGGATGACAAATCGCTGTGAATTCGTTTTCAAAGTAACTTATCCTGCTCTCCAAAGATTCTTGGGGTTGATTTTCAAATTTTTTTTTATTCTCTTGAACGGAACCATCGCTCTTTCACATTTCAGAGCCAAGTTTTCTCCTCATTTTTTATAGATTGACAATGAGAGCAGGAGAAAGGCCAATGCGAATGATGAAGTCTCGGTCTCTCTGTCATGAAGAGGGAAAAAGAAAACCTTTGATAAATCGTTCAGCTGAGGAAGTCGACGATTTTATAAACTCAGGAACTCAGAGGGTGGAAATTCGCTCATGCGAATATTGAAAAATAACCTTTCGGAGATATGTGTTGGAGGTTTGATACAGTTTTTTTGAATATTTTTTTTCCATTCACCCCAGTTCCTTAACCTCGATACGACTACGCCTGAAGGAGGACGCCTACCCCTAGAAAATGTACCCCTCGGTATTCCACATGTTGCGCGTACCGCGAGGGGCGCAAGTCTGCCAGGAGAAGTGCCCGGGACATCAGGATAGACTGGGGCAGCCCCGAGCGTCTCCCCTCGTTGGTTGGTTAGTTACGCGGGTGCCTCAGCGACCGTCAGGTACCTACGTTGCAATAATTTCACAAACGACGTATTGCAAAAATAGTAGAAAAATAAAAAAATTGAAGAAAATATTTGAGGGAAAAAAAAGGATAGCAAAAATTCGAATTTTCTTATTTTTATTTTGGGTTAAAAAATAAAGTAAGATATTGATATTGATTTTGATATCGATTTCGATATCAATCCCCCCGCGATAACGCGAGTGCATCGTTATTAAATATCATCATGATATCATACGTGTACGAAAAGTGAAACAAAGAGGAATTTTTTTTCCATTATAAAATCGATGAGATAATTCAGCTAGAATATACATATAAAAAGAAAAAAAATTGAAAACCAACGAAAAAAAAGTCTGTTTTATAAATTGAGAAAACAAAGAGATAATGTGAAAAGCTGCGTGATTAGTGCAGTGCTGGAAGGAAATGTTGGACCAGTGAGATTTTCGTCGTTTAACAAGGTTTGTACAGCTTTAATTCTGTTTTTTTATTATTTTTTTTTTTTTTTCAAAATTATCACAATTACTGCAAAAACTGAACATTTTTTCTGTTTAAAAAAAAATCCATCATATTTTTGTGCAGATTTTGGATTTGATAAGGTTAATAAAAATATGACAACGATTAAGTATAGAAAACAAGAATCTAAAGATATACTTTTTTCTACAGTGCGCCAAAAAAAAAAAAAAAAAATGGATGTTAAAAAAAGTATCATTTTTTTATGCACTTTTTTTTTGCACTGATCTCAACTTGATTATTTTTTCATTTGATAAAAAACGTAAAGAAACTCGTTATTCTGAGTTTGGAGAAAGTGTTAAGATCAACACAAAAATGATACGAAAAATTTGATTGGATTTTCTCGAACATTCTTTTTTTTTTTGGTATTAAGCAGTAACCTTGCTTATCCATACAGAAAAATCAATCCACAGGATTCAAGTTATCGACTTGAACAAAAGATGAAAGATATTATATCTCTTCCCTTTTGTGATTGGGTATCGATTGACGGGCTGATTGGATCAAAAAGTAGCGTATTTTTAGTACAGTAATAAAAAAAAGCCATTCTAGTATCAGAAGAATCATTTTTTTTTCATCATTCTTTGTAATGTTTTCGAAAAATTCTGATAAACGGTAGAAAATTTCGCCAGTCGAATAACAAAGAGAAATTAACGATTCACCTGACAACGTCTACGGAGATTTCCCAATTAAAAATGTTTTTTTTTTCCAAATTTCCTCTAACTTTCTATAATTTTCAGTAATTTACAATTTTAAAGAAAAATTCAGAAGATTATAAGCGAAGTTATTATTCGAAAGATAATTTCTACGAAAATCGTTCCAAAATCTTACAGAATCTCTGAAGATAAGAGCGGAAAAAAATGGGACTTAAATTTTTTTTGTGCCGATTTTGTATCTGTTTCACATTTTCCTCGTTCAATGAAGCACAAAAATATGTTACTTTTGGCTCAAATAAATTAAAAAAAAAAGCTTCGGAATAAACACAAAATTGTCCCAAAAGTTGAGTGGATTTCCTATTGTTTTTGGCGGAAAAAAATAATTTTTAAGTCTCTCGATCTAATCAAGTGTTTTAAGAATAATGAATAATGAATGATTTATCACAAATGTTTGTTTTAAGACAGAAAGAAAAAAGTCAAGTCTCTATATTATAATTAAATAGGAAACTTTGGGAAAATCGAGGGCAAATTAATGATTGATTAATTGATATCGATAATTAAATAAATAACAGAAAAAAAGATGCCACACGTTGTATATTTCGAAGGCATATGTGTGTGTGTGTGTGTGTGTGTGTAGGCGGTTAACGTTTTCTGGTTCTGGCACTGGCCTCACCGGGGGCTGTAAGTTCTCTATTTTTATTATCATACCGTGTAGTAATTTGGGACAAGGAGTTTGGAGTGTAAGTGTGGGTTTTATAGGCATTGAGAAAGTCTGCAGCAGCATCCGCGAGAGAGTAGGTATAATATCTGGATCACAGTTGTGCCGCGGCATTGGTACGAAATGGAAGTTTTCAAGTGTGAGTTTTTCTTCTTTATTTTCCGTATCACAAATGAATTTTCATTCATACGTTTTATGAACTCCTAACGTTTCTATATTTAACCACATTATCAGACGATAATGCGAACACTGATTCACACTCGTATCGCGACGCGGAGAATTATCGCGATAACTCTTATCTCCGTATCTCTCACTCGGTTACTAATAACGATATCGTTCAACCCCCGAATATAAACCTTACTACGCGTTTATTGATCAAGTTTATAACACTTTTTTTTTTCTTTTTTGTTCTCTTTTTCCTCATTCGGAGATAAAAAGCAGGAATCGATCAACCGTACACTTTGTAACTTTTCACTAACCGGCCAGAAGTTGACGGATTGTGAGTGCGTTGTGACTATAAGGGAGAGAATTTCGTTCATAATCTAATGTTTTCGAGAAAAAACGGTAAGGATTTTTTCTGCTAATCGACTTCGAGCTTTTTTGGTTTTTTGCCAAAAGACCCTTCCGTTTCGCATGCGTTTGAAACACATCTGTGAGGATAATAGATTTCAGAGACGGCTCATCGTCAGGTGTGAATTCTAAGGGTTAAGTGCTTTCCGGGAAAATATATTGTCTATACACGGTGAAAAAGGAGCTTTCTCGGTCGTGGGACCGCAGGATCGCCTCGTGAAGATTTTCCGAGCTTTTTTCCGTCTTTAATTTATGGTCATATTTTATTTTATCGATAAAATCACGGTCTAATTATACAAGTCCACCTGTGCTCAAAGTTTTACGAATTATTAAAGCTGATTCTAAAACGTGGATAAAATCTTAAAGCGTAGGGAGATTTTGGCAAACTTCTTTCCACTCTGAAGAAAAAGAAACAAGCTTAAATTTAGTTTTTTGAAAAACTGGATTATCTTCATTTCTCGACGTAAATGATCTAAAAAAATATTTTTTTTTATAATTAGTGTCAATGACGGTGATTCTGTGTTTTCAAAAATCTGTTCTTTGGGAGCCTGTATCTCTACGATGAATGAAGATTCATCTTTTTTTTCAACGTTAATTTAAGCTCGATTTTTCAACTTTTCATTCAGTGAAAGTTTTCAGAATCGGTCAAAAATTAATTTGGGACCCGCTGTAATTCGCGAAATTTTCATCCTAGCTGGTTCACCTAGATAATTGGATCGTGATTTTATTGATCAATATTTCGTTCGTTGTCTGGGATCTAGGGCCCCACAGAAGCGGTATCTAAAGCCAGGGGATTAGCAGCACCTTTCGGTTTTGTTAATGGAAAACCCCACCCTAAAAACTTTGATATTTGAAAGTTTGGAGCTGAAAACTGGGTCGTGGCTTAATTTCGTTTCAATTATTTTAATCAGTGTAACAAGAATTTAGTGTTTTGAACAAATTCCACGAAAAAAGGATCTAAAAAATCTTCCCAGTCTGAACGAAGCTCTTTTCCTCGAGTTTTGTGCTCTAATCCATTGCTTATTCACGAGTAGTTTTTTTTCTCAAATAAATCCAGGGTCTCTTCTTTAATTATCACTGAGAAAAAAAATGGAGACGACCTTTTTCTCAGTGTCGCTATTAAGAAAACGTTGCTAAATTAGACATAGCGGAATTAGAGCTAATCCCGAACCCTGAGATCCCAGGGATTTTGAATTCCAATACGAAACTCGGCACTCGAGTGATTAGAGTGAGTCGTTGGTTATAAGTTTTCCCAATAGTTGTATATATCCGAGTTGGAAAAGTGTCTCACGTTTTCCCCGGTTTTCATGTAACACGGTGACTTTTCCTGACCAAATTATAATTTTTTTGTGACTGAAATTCGGACAAATTAGCGGTTATTCAAACATGTATTGAATAATGCTTTGCATCAATGGTGAAAGAAAATTATTTTTGAGAATACTTTTTCACCTATAATTTATACAAGTTTTTCTACTATTTCCATTGATCAAGATTTTCGCGCGAGAAAGACAAAAAATCCCTGGGGATCCTTCATTCTGTCCTGTTTTGTGTCGCCATAAAATTCCCTGAATTTTCGCTGACCATTTTTCGAATTTTCTGACCTTCCCCTGACTTCCCGATTTTCCCGTTAAAATACCATTTAAAACCATGGAACTTCTTTACTGGTAAAATTTTACCCGAGAAAAGAACAGATTTTTTTTTTTTTTCTTTTAAGCGCGTTGTTTCTGTATAAAGAAGAGAAAAAAAGCATGGATAAAAACAAATTTTATTGAGAATCAGGTGACTTAACGATCGACGAGTTGGCGTTTGGCCAATTTATCGGTCCGCGGTTTCTGCGACGTGTAACAAGTGTATCGGCGAATTCCTCGACTTCACTGGAATTATGAAGCTGTTTCTTTTATCGTCGTGTTTCAAACATGGATGACCCAAATCGACTGTCGCTAGTGATATGGGGTGTTAAAGTTGGGGTTTATCCACCCACCGCACCTTTGTCATTGGAGTTTTATGCTCACCGAGGTTCACTTTCATGGGTATTCTCTCATTCTCAACCTCCTGCAACTCGGTGGGAGTTGGATATGTTGATTTTACTTATCTGGGTAAACAGTCGTTCTTGTGACGTGACCGTCGAGCTTTTTTCAAATCGTCATGGATCACAGTTTCGAGGCGTGTGAAATTTTCTGCATCGTAAGATCTACGATTGCGACGAAATGTGAAAAAAGGAGAGGAAAATTTAACTCGAAACTAACACAAGTGGAAAGAAAACTGTACAAAAGGAAGAAAGAAATGATGAGACTTGGTGAAACTTCGCGCCAAGTACAAAAAAAAAGAATAAAGAACCTGATTTACATGACATTGAAATTTTCTTTTCTTATCTTATAATTTATACATGATTCTGAAATTCTACTGAGACTCATTGAATGTGAAAATGGAGAAAAATGGAGAAAAAAAATGAATCATCACAATTGCAGGTGGAATAATTAGTCAAAGATGATCAGAGTTTGTGAAATATTTTTGACACAGCTTTTTTCAAACTTTTATACATTATATTTATATTATTATTGAATATTTTGACACTAGCATTTGGAACCTTCGCTTCGTCAGTTCGGGTTGCTTGTACTTCAGGACTTTAACCCTTTCTTCTCAGAGTTAAAAAACGAGTCTTGAAGACATAAACGATGAACTATTTTTTTTTGTCTGCCTCTGATTTTTATAGTCTTGAATAAAGAAAATAAATGAATCTTTTCTGAATTCTTGAATCTCAGACATCAGTTTCTCCATATCGATATACACAAGCTTTACGATCGTGAATAACAGCTGCTCAGTGTCGACCTTGTGCCTAAAACTTTCCATGGCTCTTTTAACCCCCCATTTTTCCATTAATTGTTCCAGCGTTACTCTAAGAAAGATATTTTCTTTTTTCCTTGGGTAATTTTCTAGATCAGTGAAAAAACTAGTGTTTATAGTCTCTGTCGTATTAAAATCAGTATAAAAAGGAGACGTGAGACGAAACTCTTGGAATCGTATTTTTTGGTACGTATTATAGTAGCAAAAGGGACAGAATTTTTCTCACGCTTTTACAATCCACCAGAAGAACAAAAACAAAGGAATTTTCAATTCTATTCACGTAGCCGACGGTGCGGACACAGTATTTGGCAGGAAAACTGGGCGGAAAAATTAAACGCTTATATACCTACCTTAGCTTGCTCGAAAATAGCGCCGACGAAATTCCAAAGAAAAAGCGTTTCGTATACAGCAACTTGAAACTTCTCGATCGGGAAGAGAAAAATCGAATTTTAAAAGAAAAAAAAAAACGTTCTACTAATCTGAGGAGAGTCAATTTAGTGGGGAAAAAAATAAACAAATTCATTTCAACACTGTCATTAGAAAAAAAACAATCATTGGTTGACACGAGCAGCTGTAAAAACACTAACAGGTCTTTAGTTATGTCATTGGTATAAAAAGTTTTGTTTAAACCTGCAGTCTCTCTCTCTCTCTCTCTCTGTGGTGCAATTATTCTTTTGGCTTCGTTTATTATCTTATCAATTGAATTTAACGAATAATAATTTTATTTGCAAACCAGCTGCAGACGATCAACGTTGATAGATTTTTAATTAAAATATCTTACGAGTCTGTTCGAAATGCACAGCTCTGACATTTTAGCGAGATAAGCTGTTGTTTAGGCTGTCAATTTTGACAGCCTTTGAACTTCTCGTTTTATAGGATCGAAAAATATTCTCATTCGGAAATTGAACGACAGAAATTCGAGTCAGGGACCTTCGAGTACCAATTTTGATAAAAATCCGAGTATATCCGATTCACTATCTTGAATTTTGCAAATCTAACTTCGGTTTCGCGATCAGTGACCCAAAAAACTTTCCGATATCGATTTTTATCCAAATCCGTTGATCCGTTTTCAAAGTATCGGAATTTTTATTTCTTCTTTCAGAATTTTACTGTTCAAATAAATCGTGAAAACTGAAATTTTCGTTTTTGGAGAAATGAAGGAAACAGAGAAATGGAAAGGAAAAAAACATTCTTGTTTCTCTAATGTTTAAACGTCTCCATAATAAATAACCTATGCACTAAATCTGACTAATCGGTGTCGATAGTTTTCGGGTGTCTTGGGACTTTGATTATCAGCAATAAAAATTATTCTTGGAACACTTAACTCGGTTCATCTAGCAGTTTATAAACAATAATTGTTTATCTGCTCTGACTTTACTTTATACACGTGGAAACTGTGTGCTTCTCTATATCGCATCGCTATGATGCATCAGATTCAAACCAGTCGAGTAGAGTTTCATCAGTTTTCTTTTACGATTAGAAGGAAACGATTTTTCTATTCTCCCAAGACACATCCTCCTACCATAATTAAAATATTGCTCGAAGAAATTGTAGATTCGATCAAATTTATTTTGTTTAATGATTTGAAAGACGAAAATCGTCTTCTTTGAAAAAGTCATTCAATTTCATTGATTAAAACTCAATAATTTGATATAAGATTGATTGGATTATTTACTCGATTCTACTGCTTATCGAAATGAAAAATGTTGCTGTCGAAGTTGACTTTGAGGAACGCATAAAAAAGGACATTTGAGGCTTTAAATTATCGCTCTTGGAAACCGATGAAGTGAAAAAAAAGTTCTTTCACCATCTTTGATGTCGTGAATTTGAGACGATCAGTTGGTTCGAAATGGCACAAAGTTTGAAAATATTTATATTGTAAAACAATATTTGGTACGAAGTTAACAAAGCATGAATAATTTTGTGGATTGTTGTCTTTAGTGAAACTTGCGAAACGCTTATCAGAGTCTGAATGTTTGTTCACGTTGCGGTTGTTTCAATCAAGGTATAAGAAAATGTAATCTATAGCGATTAAGGGCTTTATAACCAGGTTGTTTATTTAACGACACTACCCAAGGTGGTTGTCTAATCGTGAGCCCCGTTCTAAGACGCATCAACAGGACACTGATACAAACAAGCGATGATAATGCCTTGATTGGAACCGTCGTCCTGTAGACATATCAGTACCGAGACAAAGGAGGGACGTGAATAAGGCATCGATTCTCGCCCCCTCGAGATCTTATCAGCTTCTGGTTTATTGATTTCCGTGACTGTCCATCCCACTTCCGGTTTTGTTTCACGTCTATCAAGATTTCCGATTACAGATTGAAAGAAGGAAACGATAACGCTTTTGGAACAGTTTCTTAATTGACGAAAAAAATACGAAATATGGTACAAAAAAGAAATTTTTTGGCACTCTGCCGATCAGCAGATGTTTGTTGTTTGAGAGAAGCTCAGACTCTTATATCCTGTTGTTAACGGAAGGAATTAGATGGATTATCAGAACTAAGCCTGAGGTCGCAAGCTGGCAGTGACGAAGACGATCTAGTCAAGAATGACGGCGTATTCCAACAATCAATCAATCAGCAGATGTTGGAACACAAGGCCAGCTGCAAGCCAAAGACTCTCTCAGTTTCGAATGTGAAAAGGTGTGAGAAAAAGTTTGCACCGGTACAATATCTATTGTAAAAAATAATTGTTAACCCTAACTACATCCAAACTGCACTGTATACCGCAGGGTTGAAAACTGATCTAAATGCAAATCGGCTTAGCATAATAACGGCAAGGACGGTACACAGCAGTGAATGTGATAATAAATTCGTCACCATATGTTATACTGTGAACCGGGAGCGTGGTATTAAAGTAAATAATAAATATCTGGCGGGACGGGACATGGATTTCCATATACGTACTAAGGGGATGATAACATAAAAGGAGAAAGGAGAGGCTGGATGTGGCCCGCAGCTATTTTTCACCCTCTGCCTAAAAGTGGATCTTTATACACTCTTAGCTCCCTTACCGCGAAGCCTGTTGCACGGAAATCGATAAATTCTTTACGCCTTGAGGTTCAACGCAATTATTTAGGGAAGTAGAGACGTACGATGTTCCCTTTACTTCATCCCCGTCGTCGGTATCTTCTATCTTCTATCCTTCTGTCTTCTGTCTTTCATCCCCGGCGCACCGCACCCTCGGGATTCGGATTGACGATCGAATTAAATTTACTCTTTAGGACTTTCAGAGCTTTCTAATCAAAGTTTGAATTTTGTTTCAGGTCCGGGCGCCACACGGCGCGGCGGGGCGGCCCCAATGCCGGCCAGGAAGGGCCTCCTCGCCCCCCAGAATACTTTTCTCGATACCATCGCCACACGCTTCGATGGGACCCGTGAGTTACTGTTTCTGTATTTTTTAATCACGATTTTTTTTTTCTCTAAATAGTAAAAAATTGTATCATCTTATTCTACGCATACACCTTATAATGTGAAAAAAGTCAAAATTGCCAAAAGTCATTTTTCATATTTTAGAATGTTTTTCACACGATTTTAGAAAAGCTCGACAAATGACTTTTGTCGTCGTTATAATATGATGAATTTTGTGTCCCTGAATGTGCGATTTTTTCAATGCCGATGTCTGGGCATTTCTTTTCCTTCGACATGCACAAGTATCGCAAAAGGAACTCATCAAAAGTAAAGAGGTGGGAACTGCATGACTTTTTCAATAATTTTGAACTTAATCAAGTCCAAAAGTTCTTAAAAGCTTTTCCTTTAATTTTTTACCAAATATTTCGCAATTCTTGCCACCATACATATAAAAAAGGGCGTATATTCTAGTCCGTGATCCAAATCTCCTCGAAGATTGACCTTCAAGAGAGTAAATTTGTTTAATTCTCTCCGTAAATCGAACAATTCCCGAAGAAATTTTACCGGATAAAACATTCCGTGATTCATTCAGCGCAAAGAACTGGAAGTCCAGTCATCTATTTTCCTCCAAACGTGATCGTTTTTGTCAATAGCCTCCCCGCTACAGGGGGGCGACGGAGATAAGAGCTTTTTCCGAATTCTACTCGCTCTCAGACTCGGGGTAGAAAAAATCCGAAATATCTTTTGTCAGACCGGAGGTGGACTCGGTTCTGTTTGTGACAGGAGGTAAGAGATTCTGGACCGCGAAATTCCCCCCATCAAAAATCGCCCAGCGAAGGATAGGGGGGCGTAGATATCAGTGTAATTAATTATACAACGAATCAAGGGCTGCTCGACGCTAGCCTAACTGCCGCGAGTAACGCTTTTGATTTATGACCCGGTTGAATAATTATCAAATGTACATTGTTTCGTTACCCGGTAATAAAATCGCCTACTGACATCCAGCCTTGTTAATATCGATGAAAAAAAATATTTTCCACAGTTTCGCGGATAAAAAGTCTACCGAAATTAACTAAACGGCCTGGGAATACTTTCGGGAATTATTTTTAGAGATCGACTAACGTCATGAATGGATTATCATCGATGATACACAGATCGATGAACGTTGTTGCGAATTTTTGAAAATGCATAATTTATTCTGCAGGATGGAGACATTTTTTTGTATCCGAAAGGAACGAACGTTTAGAATTATTATTGTAGACGGTATATATTGGGCATGAATTTGACCACTCATCCTTCAGAACTTTTGATTTCAGAGATTGAAAAAAAAAATCTAATCATTTTTTACATTATATTTACACACGTTTTTTTTTTTTATTGTGAACAGAATTCTGAAATCTATCGTCTAGTTAGAAAAAAATAAACGTTCGAAGAGCCGTATCAGACTGAGAATAATTTCTACTCAACATAAGAAATTCATGAGCTCTGAAGATAGTAATTTCCTAAACCGTATTGAAACAACTTGAGCTTTTGCTCAATTTTATCTTCGTAATTGAAGCTGTTTTCGTCCGCGGCCTTTAATGACAAGATTGAAGATTGTACGAGAAGAGAAGAGAAAATGTAGAAAAAGAATAAGGTAGGCAATAAATAGTCGAGGGTATAAAACCCGATTGAGGACGTATAGAGAGCCGGGTAAAAAAGTAGAAATTGGTAGCTAAGTGGAGCAGATGATACCCTTAAAATCGTTTTTCTCGTCCTCTTCTCGGAGAGTAAATGCGAAGCACAAATAGTTCCTTTTTTCCTGTTTGCAGTTTTTTTCTTATCAGGATTCTATCCTCCGTTCTCTACCCAGAAAATTGTTCACAGGTTCATCCAAATTGATTACCGACGTGTCAGCACACTGCCTTCGTTCCCGAATTATTTCCACTTTAGGTTCCCATTTTCTATCAGAACTTCATCGAAAATACTATTTTCGAAACAGACGAAATCATTCCAAGAATCAACGAGGATTATTGTATTCATGATTGAAAAGACAAGAAAAAAATTGCAACATAACATTTTATTTTGCATCTGAGAAGAATTTGAGACTTGAGAATTTACTTCTCTAAGACAATTTTTGGAATTTTATCTCAGGTAATTTTGCACTGTGAAAATTCATCCTACACCTTATGATAATTTTTTCACACTGTATTAATTGCGGGGTGGTAGAAAAAAAATAGAAACTAAAAAAAATTTCGAGGTTCGAAGTTTTTTGCTTGAAACCAATTTCTTTAAAAGTTTTGTTCCATTATAATTTATGTAATCATCAATAAATTGAAAATAAAAATTTGTTAAATCACCAACATATTGAAATCCTTTGAACTATTTCACATCTGAAAATCGTGTGGGCACCCATCAAATGTAGA
Organism: Euura lappo; assembly: GCA_018257835.1. Lineage (NCBI taxonomy): Eukaryota > Metazoa > Arthropoda > Insecta > Hymenoptera > Tenthredinidae > Euura > Euura lappo. Next base: position 109,568 of record JAEUYN010001298.1, read on the forward strand.
AATTACCTTTTGACCCGAATCATATAAAACGTGAAGTTTCTGGAAGGGCTCCAGAAGGGCGCCAGGTAGTTTTCCCCATTTGGAAGTTAATTTCTACAGATTATAATTCATACCCCAAAAATGATTTTTCTTTTTTATTTACGTCACTTAAAATCGTCTGACCAATCAGGGTCTAATTTTAAGAGACTGGGTCAGTTGATCATATCGTTTTCAATATAATTAACTAATGAAAACAATATAATTAACTATCCCAGTCTCTTGAAATTAGATTTACATTGAATTATATTGAAGACAATATGAATAACTAACCCTTTACTTATCTGAAATATAACAAAAGCTCGAGAACAACCAGTGTGACAAGACGAATTCGAGGGCTTGCGGCGTTGGTGGCAAGAGTAACAGCTTCCGTCTGAAAACTGGAGAAGTATCTTCAATCCGGCTCGAGCTCACGAAGACTACTATCAAAGGTTCAAGTAGAGATTCGAAGAATGGTGTCGACCCAGAAGCTCTGGGGCCCGTAGGGTTTTGCGGCTAAAACCGTCATTAGGGTCGAGATAACGCGACTTATCACTACACAGCATGGCGAAAAAAAATTTCCAAAGTCGACTTCAGGCTCGGTCTCAAGTTCTCCAAAAATGTTGTACAATTTTTTTTTCCACCTCCAGAAGTTTCGTTATGAGATATTGCGAGAGTCTCTTTCCACTTCCATTCTTCCATCTTTTATTGGCTCTATCATTTACCCCGAAGAAAACAAAGTACGCGGTATGGCATTAGCGTCCGCTGAGCCGCATCCCAACTCAGGCTCGAGTTTATCCACAGATTTTTGCGATCCATGTCCGACGCTGAAGGGAGATTGTGGAAGATTGTAAATTTTTGGCGCGAAAAAAATGGTCCTGGTCCCTGGTTTTTTTTTTGTTCTGATTATCATTTTTGTTTCTGCGGAATCGATTGAACTCTTCGAGGAGAAATGAGAGGGAAAAAAAGTTGTGGAACAGATGTGTACCAGGGATTAAGAGCACCTGTGGGTGCCTGCGAATCGTGCCCTGATTTCATACGGTTCTTTACCTAGACTCTGACCTAGATTTTCAATCCGTACAACACGGCTGCAATATCCGATGAATTTATCAAATATCTGTTGTACGAACGCCGCTGCAGGTGGCTCCGAATCATACGGGCGAAGCTTTATACACAAAATCTATGTTTCACCCGATATTGAATTATTTCATGTGAAATCGTAAACATAGATTCAGAAGAGAAATTTGTTCATTGACGAATCACCTGTGGGCAGAAACTTCTTTTGGTCAGAGCTAACAATTTCATCACCACGTATTTGATTGATCTTGATTTCCATTACGCAGGAGGGGAGAATCAGGTAAACGGGGTTGTTAGAGTTTTAGGCCCAAAGATCAATGAAAAAAATCGTCTACTCGTATTTATCGTCTGTGAACAATTATCTTGCTACTGTTGTCACGAAATTTTGTAATTTAGAACCGAAGAGTAAAAAAAAAATTTTTTTGCTAGACGTTGCGCCGATCTCCGTTTGCAAAAAATTGGGGATCGAACGCGGATCACGGCTAAAAATCAATACAGCAAGTGGACATTGATCTTGAATGGAAAATCTACGATTTTAATGAAATTTCAATCAAGATAAAAATTGAATCGGGGTTAAAGAACCGCTGATTACAATTATTCATTCTATAATCACAATTTTCATCATTATTGTCGTCATCGATACCGAAATATGCCTCGGGGGCTCGCAAATAGCACCAAATGCTTCCGGTCTGATCTTCCATCGGTTCCGAATGTGAGAGGAATTCGGTCGCCCAAAATTCAAGCTGTGCGTCAGAACTCCCGTTTTGCCAGATTTCGCAATTTCATAATGAAAAATACCCTAATCACACAATGGCAGCGTTAAGGTGTCTGCTCTGATGCGATTACGTAGCCTACCGACGATACTATCGGGAAAAAATCGAAATTTCAAAAGTATTCCGCATTCATTGGTATTTCAGGTGCTCAAATCACCTCGACTTATCACATCGACCAATAATCGCTCCTAGCGCCCGAGTCCCATGACCATTTTGCCATTTTTTGGATGTAGTGTACAGTTTTTCTAAATCTATGGAGTAGCTGAGTAGATCGCATCTCGCTAACAGCCAGGATCAGCAAATCCCATTTCACCCGACTCTCCTATACTCGGGGAGGTAGTAATAATTTTTAGTCACGGAAGAGCCAGGCGATAAAGCGGTTATGTATGTACCTAAGCCTCGGTATACTACCTGAGGCGAGATTCAACGAGGGTCTGCCTAATATTTCATTCCATTTTCATGGGTTACCCGGCGAACGAGTATCTGTGTATTGTATAAACAGTCACATCATTGAGGTTTCTAGCTGGCCCAAAAATGCCAGTGATAAGCGTTAAGGGGACCAGTACAACGTGATTCATCAAATTCTTCAAGCAATCCTTCATCGTGTGTATGAGGGAAATTGGGAAACAACATTTTTGGACCAATTCATCAGCAAAATAGGGACTAGATTGTCGCTAAATTTCCATAACTGACCATAACTTATCACAGGATTTTTTTTTCGCAGTTTCCCTCATTCATACGATGAAGAATTGCTCTCCAAAGAAAATGAGACGTCGAGAGACATAATCGAATCAACCCTGTGTCTGAAACCTTACGACAAGTGATTTAAAAAAAAAAAAATTCAATTTTTCGATGTATAACGAATTTTGGATAAGATACTGATGAGTTTTGAAGTATGTCAAATTCGTTGAAGCAGAGACACGAAACTGAATGCAATTCTAAGAATTTTTGCCAATAATTTACAACGAAAAATTCACCACCGTTGGACGTGAGCTCATCGTCAGTGAACGTTAGACGACGCAGGGATCCAACGGCGATAAATCTTGAGTCAACAAGAGCCCGTCTTGCGTTAAGGGTTTACGCTTTCACCCACCTTGAGAATCCTTCGTCAACGTCTCTCGAGCCAAAGGTCATCCGTGCCGAAGGACTTCGAGTCCGTTTTCAGGAAATTAATTTAAACCCATACTAGATTCTTTTAGGGGTGCAAAACGAGGAAAAGAACAAAAACGAATTCAACAACTCTCTCAATTTCCACGAAAAAGGATGATTAAATTTGTCTCTACGTTGTTTTGTCACGATTTTAGAAACTGGAACGATTCCTTCCTTTTTTTCCCACTCCGATTTCACGTGAAATTCAATGGTGCTAGTCTCAGTTCTGATAATTCAACGGAATAAATAAGTCTGCTATAACAGCTTTTGCGAATATGAAACTCTTGGTCTGACAGACGGACGTAACCAGTCCGCAGGAATATGAGAAGAATAAATGAAACTGGAACCACTGTGAATAGTAAATCTACCCCTTTTGCTTCTTTATTCTCTCGTTTAAAGCTCTGAATGTGAATTTACGAGGTAAGCCAAGCGCGTACAACTCTCCATTGCCCAGAATGCCCAGATAGATGAACGGCGTGGAACGGTAAGACGTGGTCGGAATATGGAAGTGCAATTAGTCACACGTTTCAAATTCATAATTACTTTGTCTTGCTAATTTCTACGTTTCTCTATTCTTTAACTTTGTCGAGGTACTCGAACGCGGAACGTAGTTTCACCACCTGAAACAGCCATGACCCGCAATCAACTCATACTTATATGAATTGCCAAATCCCTTGCCTCAGTATTTATTTTCCTTGATTTTTGGAATAAAAATCCAAATTTAGTGAATGGAGCAGAAAAACTCCTAAAGATTTAGATTCGATCAGATTAGGTTGAGAAGATTGTACAAAACTATGATAGACATTATCCTACTTTCAAAAATTTGTCAAATCTAAATACTCTGTAGGGCAAACGCGAATTCTTAAAATTTTAAAACCTGTTCCAAAATTTCTAAAAACGTCTTCTAATCGATCCAAAAATCCCTGACTTTCGCTAGGGATAATGAAAAATGTCCATAACTGAAATTCGATAACGGTAAAAAAAATTTTGATGGCGATAACATTTTTCAAAAGTCAGAATAACGCGGATTCCTTTCTGAAAATGACCTTCGACGGTTGAATGATATAAATTCTATGTAATTCAACACGTGATTTTTTTTTTCTCACTTTTCACACTTTTCCTGTCACGTTGAAAATACGAATAACGAACGAATTCATCCGGTAAACGTTCGACACTAATGGAATCTGTCAGATTGAAAGGAATATTTTTTTGGGGGCGGAATTTCAGAGAGAAAATGAAAATATGTAAAAAATATCCAACTATGTAATCATTCGTAATCTCTAGAATCTTTTTCTTCGATATTTTTTATCTATAAATTCCGATCAATTCGTCGATTCAAGTCCAAGTTGGAAATAAAATGAATTCGCGATTATTCAATTGCCAGCTATCATTATGGCATCAGATTGGTTCCTGAGGTGATGAATAGGGGAAAAGTAATAAAACGTAGAGTCTCTCGAGATTGAAGTGATGGTTGGCGATATTACGAAGTCGCCGAACTACTTTGGTAGATTGCTCCGGTTTGATATTGCGTATCATGGCCTACATGTAGAGAGTTTATCGAGCAATGTCATGAATTTAAGTGGCACTTATCCTCCTCGTTCTTTCCCACCCCGGTGACTAGAACCCGAAGGTCCTTTTCCGTGATGAAAATGCTTTCAATAAAATCGAACAGCTTGCAGTATAGAATGTTGAGATTTCCACAGGTATTTCTTCCACCCTCAAATATCCCGGCACGAGGCTCTCCGATTGTGTATCTCAAATTTCACTGTGTCAAAGAACGAAGTCACCTGTTGCCAGAGAGTCGTTATTCCGTTATTTTAACGCGAATAGTCGGAGATAAAAAATATGTCTGCTCTCAGCTCCTTTTGTCATCTGTCTCGGAAAAAAGATAACGCGACACAATTGATCTCGCCTCGCTCTGAAATTTATGTCAGACTTTTGACTCATGTTTATTTTGTATTTTTTGCTCCAATTCGCGATACGATCCCTCTTATCTCGCAATATTTAAAAGAGCGCAGACGAGGGCATGAAAAACACATTAGAGATGGAATCGCCTGAGCTGATATACATATACCAACTTTGCTGTTTCTGCAATGTCAAAAAGAGAACGAAAAGTATGGTAATTTTTATCCAACTTCTTATCCATAAGTCTGGATTCTAGATTGACTCAGACATACCCCCGAGGCTTCTTCAATCCACCCACGACTGGCAGTTGGAATACCAATTACAGTCCAACCCACGAACCGAGTATGAATGAAGAATATATTTTTCAACCTTCAAACCACACGTTCAAACCGAATCTTTCAGTTAAATATTGATTTTTGACAAATATATTAGTCAACCTGTAATTCAACGAGTCCATCTAATATTCTCAGAGTTTCAAGAATCGTGTGAAAAATATCCTCTTATCTAGAATTAGCTATCTTATCTTATCATCTAATCATCCTCGTTATTTTTAAATATCTTTCGAATGTTTAATTTCAGGTGAAAAAACGTTTCGAGCTTTTTTGTAGACAATTTCACGAGATTCAAAGTTTGTTTCAGTCATTTTGTCACTTAGTTTGAGATTTCACTCAGATTTTATCCAAGAATAATTTCGCACTCAGCTGACTATAACTGAATCGAAATGGTATTCTGCAAGCACATGATATGAGTTATTTTACGAGAGTAATTTACGACATGGTCGATGGCTGGCACAGCTTCTGGGTTCTTGATTCAGAAATTTATGGCTCTTTATGATTGCTGGCATTGGTAGCTCATCGTCCATTATGTACTTTTTATAGTCTGACTTATATATTTTCTGAACGAAGTAACAATAATCGAGGAAATGGGTCGAATAACAATATTACAATCATTTATACGTAAAGATAAATTCTTATGAGTCGTTATTGCTCCGAGTCTGTTGAAATATTGAGAGGAACATTTGTCGAGTGTGGTTATAACGACTAAAGTTTAACAACGAAAGCTTTGAAGCAGTTTCAAAATTTACTTCACAATAAAATTTCAACGCTTGTCCCCTATTTTACTACGGGGAAAATTATTTTCCGGAAAAAACGATTCTCGCAACGGAGGATAAGCACACAATGTACTCTAGTCTTATATAAATTTATTGCAGCTATCAAATTTCATAGAAAAAATAAATAAGAATACCAATAGACGGAAAATTTTATTAGAATAGAGTCTTTGATAGTTTTTTGCTATGGGAATGAAATATTTCATTTTCTCTGAACTTAAAAATATTGCATCAACAGTTGGCAGGATTTCGTCGATGGACGATGTCCATTTTTTTGAATCGTTCATCTTTAGACCAGCTCCCCCCTGCTTTGACTCGATCAACTCAAATAACTTCGACCATTAGCATAATTCAGCTGTCGATTAGGTTCTCTTCACCGCAGGACGTCCATTTCCTTCGATTCTGCAGTTTCTTACTATTTGCAGATGTAACTAGATTCTATGCTATTAGCGTCTTTGCACGATTTCTTTGGGGATAAAATTTTCCATTTTTTAAATTGAAAATGCCTAATGAAAATAATATAAACGCTATTAATTGAGGGGATCGGAACAAAAAGTATATTCTAGTCTAGTTCAATTGTGAATAATTGAAAGAAATCTCGTGTGACTGACTAATTATTCCACTAAACTTAAAATTTTTATTTCCGGTGATTTTATAGCATAGTTAAAAAGTTTTACTAAGTATTCGCGTGTCCGTAGGAAGGGAGAAGGGCTGAATTTAATTTCCGAACGGTTAGAACTAGGTAATCGAATAACTGCTTTGCGAAACCCTGCCGTAATTTTCCTATCAGGACGATGGTCCTTAATTTCTCTGTTCTTTGCGTTTTACTCACGACTTTAATCGAAACGATTGAGATGACTGTAACAGTTTTCTCTAAAAAGACCGAAAATTGTGCATCAATAAGAGAAAAGCAAACGGTACAACAATGCGAATTTTTCGATCCTTTACCACTAGATTTTACACCCTTTACCGCAATATATTCTCTTCCTGACAATGCAACACCTCGACCTTCTCCTCCCAAGTGAGGGGGTTGGCTTCACAGACTGTAAAAGAAGCTTACCCCCAAAGCCACAATTTCCAACAACATGTTTCTTATTTAAGTAGCCTCAGAGCCTCCCTTAACGACAATAAGCACAGAATCCTCGGTTCGCTCATACCGGATCCGCGGAGATCCTGTCTGTTTCCTTCTCCACTATCCTCCGGTTTTTCGTTTTTCATCCCAGTTCGCGGACAGCTTAGTGGAAATTCTGAGAAATGACCTCAATTTTCCGCAGGGCAGTCGGTAGTCGTTGCTTCGCCGTTACAATTCCGAGTCCATGCTGGACGGTCAGGTACCACGCAGGGTACGCAGCTAGACTCGTAATTCAATCAGTGAAATCGCCCTGGGAAGACAATAAAACCGGTGTAGAGCTTCACTGTCTTCAGCCGTTTGTGGTCGGTACGTAGATCTTTGTAACAACCACTAGGAGAATACGCCTGGTTTTCTCGAAGAAAACGCCACGAAGACGGTTTCCTCTCGTATTTCGAATTATCGAATCTCCATATTGTTCGAAGGGTCCATTAGTCGACGAATCCAACGACGACCCATTTAAAGAAGACGAGCATTCCGAAAGAGACCGAAATCAGAGTGATTTGAATATTCAAACTCGTGGGGTTTGATTGGTGTTTGTTATTCAAAGCAATGCTCGACCAGTGGTAGCTGGACTAATGAATTCTTGAAACACGTTCTGCACGGGCTCAAAGTCCTGCTGTGCCAATTTCTATCGCTGGAATTTTGCACCTTGAGGAATTGTCGATTATTCTACCTTCTTTCGCACGCGATTATAGTCACAGTAGAATTGTAATGTCGACTGAGAAGAACCCCGTGTGAACTAAGCAACCCATTTCCACACATTAGCATACAGTTTATTCAATTAAATACCGTGCGAGAGCCTTTCCACGTTGTTCGAAAGAGGATTACCTCCTCATACCTCATTTAACCGTACCTTAACTGTGGAATGAAACCGGATCTAGGTGTTAATTTAGTCTATCCTCTATCCATCCGCGCCATTTTTCTTTGTCATGGAAATTTTCTCCGTTTATGGATTTATAAAACAGAAAATATCATGGTATTTCGTTTGCTCACATAGGTACGCGGGGTATAGAAGTTCCTGTGCGAAAAAATTACTGTACAAAGGGTGAAATCTGTCCATATGGTCACCGCACGAAAGATCGAGGGGAAAAATAAATCAAAGTTTGAGTAACACGTTAAATTCAGATGAATGCTTATCAATTCAACTCAGTTCAACTTGATCCAACTTCAATTTCAACCTGATTCAACTGAGGTCGACTTAATTCAATTTAGTTCAACTCGATTCAACTTCAATTCATTTCAATTTAACCTGATTCAACTTAATTGAATTTCAATTTCAACCCAGTTCAACCTGATTCAACTCAATTTGACTCAATCGAACTTGATTCAACTTCAATTCAAATCAATTCCAGCTCAATTCGACTTGAATTCAACTTAGTTCTTTTAACTCAACGACTTCGATAGTTTTGCCATAAATTCTCGATGATTTGTTTCAATTCAAGTAAATATCTGATTATTTCGATCCAGTTCGTTTGGTTTTTTTCTGTTACTTCAAATTAATTCAGGTGAATGAAGAATTAGTTCAGGGACTATTGACACGTCAATTCAACGAGTAACTTTCCCATTGCAAAAGATGTGAAATTATGAGTGTATCTCTGTCATCGGTCTAACATCAGCAATACGTAAGTTCCGCGAATCCTGATCATCTACCGACATCGACATCGCGAAATTACTCCATGTAATGAAATTCACTTAGTACGGCTTGCCTACGGGTCAGGTTGTCATGGTGACCGTGACGTGGTTTTACTTTTTCACCATGAATTTCATGATCCCCGATATGATTACGCCCTGGGTAACACGAAAACAAGACGCCGATATTTCTCATGAGCTTTTCTCCCCTTCTGTTTATTGACGAACAATAATTATATCACATTAAAGAATCGACAAGCTAATTGCAAGCTCTCTCAATCCCCTCGCAGTTTAAAGACATCCTTGTTGATGCAGGTGCTCGACAGTTAAAAGCCTCGAGGGTTTTGAATTAGCAGGATTTTCTAGTATAATGAGAGGATTTTCATATATTTGAGTGAAAACAATCTCATCTCTTCCTTCGTCCTCAAAGAAACTCTGTTTTGTGGAGTGGCGAGGTTGAATGTGAGCAAAATTCATACACGGTTCACAAACGCCGAACATATTATATTGGATGATGAAGCGAACGATCGCATATTTACTGGAATTGAAATAAGGGGACCAGTACAGGATGATTAAACATATTCTGCATACTCCAAAAATCATTAATATCATATCCAAAGTTCATTACATTCGAAAAATGGACATTTTCAAAAATCACTTGTCGTAAGGTTTCAGGCACACGGTTCATCCGATTATGTGTCTCGACGTTTCATTTTCTTCGGGAAGCAATCCTTCATCGTGTGAATGAGGGAAATAGGAAAAGAAGATTTTTAGACCAAGTTAATCAGCAAAATAGTGACTAGATTGTCGCTAAATTTCGATAACTGACCATAACTTATCACAGGAAAGTTTTTTCTTCAGTTTCCTTCATTCACACGATGAAGAATTGCTCTCCGAAGAAAATGAGACGTCGATAGACATAATCGAATCAACCGTATATCAAGCGATTTTTAAAGAAGTCAATTTTTCGATATGTACAATGAACTTTGGATAAGACGTTAATGATTTTTAGATTAAATTATGGTAGGTAAGAGCGATTTTGCTGAAGCTGTATACGTGAAGGTTGTAGCGGATATTCAAGGGAACCGGGCAGATCGCATGGTCTGCAAATACACGGACATGATTAATAGCCATATTTCCACGAACTGAGGGCGGACAACACGCGTACAAGCTCCTCCGATTTTCCGGATGTCGCACGTACAATCTGACGCCCTTATTTAGCTAAACATCACGTATCCTTAATCCAATCGTGCCGTACCGTCGCACCGTGACAGATGCATGTATTCCGCAACATGACATATACAGAGGAAGACGCGTGTCCCGATGTTGCGATGAATGGACCAACTGCATTCCCACCACCAATCGCGAAATTTGATGAAATGATTTTCAAAATTATAACTGAAGGATAGAAAAATTAATCCTGTCTTTGGACAGTTTTTAACATTTGAGGGTTACGTTTGAAAATGACTTTGAGAGCTTGACGAATGTTTTTGAGTGAACTTGATCATATCGACGGCAATATGGAAGAACGTGACATCTCAAATTGTACCAGAAGAAGGTGACATCTCCTGTGTTTAAGGATAGCATATGTCACGTTCTTCTGCCACAATTTGAGATGGCACGTTCTTCTGGCACAATCTGAGATGTCACCTTCTTCTGGCACAGTCTGAGATGTCACGTTCTTCTGGCATAATCTGAGATGTCACCTTCTTCTGGCACAATTTGAGATGTCACGTTCTTCCATACTGCCGTCGATATACCATGGGCAGAAATTCCCTTCTCAAGATTTCGAGATTTAAAGTTTCATTTCAACGTTCAATCGACATCAAGCTTTCGGGGACCTGTTGTAACATTTTATTTAAAAAAAAAAATGTATTAACAAGGATGCAATAGACTTGTTGGTCCTGGCAGAATGAATTCCTAAGCTTTCCATCATCAGGGAGGGAGTTTTGTGTGTAAGTCATCAGGACTCGCGGCACTATCTTCAACGGGTCGTTCAAACTGCCTGACACCGTGCATTAGCGTGTATTAATCAAAGTTAAATCCCTAAATCGTTATCCCCCAGGTTGGGGGCTGGGTTGAGGCGTCGCAGTTGACAGGAAATATATTGGAGGTGTTTCACAGTCGCTTTCGTTAGCTACCCGAGTTTCTTAGATTGGCGTAATCATATCTTCTGGTGATCTACGACTCAGCGACTATTCATGGTAATACTCAACGAAAATTACCACCGAATTTAGCGATTGGCCTCAAAATGATCGAAGAAAAAAAAAACTACTACACTCTGAATGATTCTTTGGGAGTGAGTAATTTCTCTCTTATATCCAGATGGAAACTTTGCGTGGAAATGTAGGAATAGGACAAAGTCGACTTAGCCAATGAGGTAAATAGTTATGTGACGATATGTTACCGCATGGTAGGTCGATATAGTTATTATAACTATGTTAACGACTCGTTTCAAAGTTTACTGACAAAGTTCTCCCCTACGACCTATTACCGCCAGACTCCACTTTGGCCTCTAAATAAGGCAGCAATATCATATTCAAGTAGGTATGCGAAAACTTGCTAATTTCTGAGGCTACAAATTACCATTACTATTGCCCATTTCATTTTTTAGGACTACTGTGTCACCCTAGATGGGTTTTTCAACATTTTTTTCTGTATTTCTCATCGTCGTGATCGGGCAGCTGCCTGACACGAGACAAACTGTTAAAATACTATTCGCCTTGATCGATTTGTGATGATGGCACTATTTCTTATACAACTTATAAATATTGTCACGTTTACATCATTGAACTTGTAAAGTACTTTCGTTGTGTATAAAAACAGCTGAGCTTGTGTATTTTTCAACTCTTTTTCTTCATTTCTCATCTTCTGTTCATCAAGTTGTAACAAGAAGTATCAGACTTCAATGAAGTACGTAATTGGGAAAAAGGTGACTCGATTATAAAATGCAACAGGTTGCGACTAATCAGCGATAAACAATTTCATACAATCAGTTAATTACGTCGTTGATTGAATGTCTGATAAATCCTCGTTGTACAGAATCGAATTCTTCGAGAACCCAAGAGCGTCCGGGTTGCAGCGTTGATATCGAATTTCAATTAATCACGAGTTTTTCAACGTTGAAAACGCGCTTCACGCTATTTCCATCTTCTATATACCCACCCACATCCCAGGGACAATCTATCAGACGTGACTTGGCCCGTTGGCCCGCGACATCGATTTATCTCAACAGTCAGACGTTCTTCGTGTGCGTTTAGTCAAAGATGAAATACGAAAAATTACAGCTTGCACACACATAAAAAATCGCGATTTTATCATCCGCGAATAGTCGACAGTCGAATTGATAACCTGTCAGATACGGATCAACTCCTTTCCGCGTGACGCTTCGCCCCTGCCGGTCTACGTAGCATGAAAAATTCCGCTTCCAAATTGCAAAAGAAAAAAATTGCTCACCTTCGATATACATAAGTCGTGGAGAAATCGATACATCAAAGGATGAAAGCGTCTGATGTTGGACTCATACGATTCGCCGAATGACAAATGCGTGGGATTTTTCATCTTGTTGCAGTAATTGATTCAGAGATAAAAAAAAAACGTGTGAAATATGTCATTTTTTTAAATTCTATACATTAACGTGATATGGAAATAAAAGGAAAGTATTTTTTTCAAGATTGATGTGAGTTTTCTTGAACTTTTTTCCTGGATTTAGGAAAAATTTGACGAGAAGAGATCCGAATTCAGAATTCTTTTCCAATACACTGTACAAGATCGAACCAATAACTCGGCAAATTACAGCAGTATTGGATTAATATATGGATGAATAATCAACACGTAATCGAACTTGAAGCTTCGTATTTCCATTCGAAATAATAATCTCGTTCCATCTCTGAATGAAAAGTGAAAGTCAATTAATAAGAAACCCCCTTCAAGTCTCTCCTCATTTCTGATAAGAAAACGGCAATCGGTGTGAGCAAACTTCGTGTAGAATATAAATCATAATATCTGACTATAGTCCCTCGAAGTTTATTATGTTATATAATTGAATTATTGGATCAGTTGAGAAATTGTCACTCGAAAAAGGGCTCAAGTAAAATTTAAAGATACTTGATTAATTTGCAGTTCCAAATTGATTATTTTTATTGACTCAATTGGTAAAATCGAACACATCGAGCCTTTTTTTTTATCACAAAGCTTGTAAAATTCTTCTGAAATTCGATTAAATAGGCCATATAAAATTCTAACGATGTCATCATAGCCAAGAAACTGAAATGCGAGCTTTCTTATAACGAACCACGACCCCCTGATTTTCACTGTACTTATCGATTCTCCAGAACAACTATGAAAGGGATTGAAAAAATTAATAACTAAATAACAATTGTAAATTCCCAAAGCGGATGAAACATTGAGAGCAGAGTTTCATCTCGGTCCAATTAAGACAGAAGTTTAAGAAGAGCGAGATATATAAGACGGCAAATTCAAACTCTCTTGATTTTTGATAATCAGGTGACTGAATTCAAAGACTTATTTTCACACCTTTCGGTATGAATGAGCTCCGGGTCAGCGACAATCGTGTCTTCGATAAACATCGTGGAAACCCCTGAATCTTCGCCAAGGAATTTACCTACCCTTAAAACGAAAGCGGAATGGATGGGCATCTTATATCGCTTCCCATGAACGAATATATTCACCAAACGACCTGTGAAGAAGGGATGGGATCCGCGATATATGAGTCGATCTTTTTTCTCTTCTCTCACGCAGACAGAAAAACGTCTTATAGCGACGATAATTAGCAACTTTTCTAAATGTCTTATTACAAAATTTTGATCAAATTTCCAATTTCAAAGTAATTCGAAGGAGGTTCAGCCTCAGAAGAAAATGTGGCCAGCTACTATGATTACATTGCTGAAAAAGCTCATCTTTTTAGACATTTTGTTTTTCTTATTTTTTTATATCTCGAGAACATAATTTTGAAGAAAAAGAGTGTGAATCATTCCTTTGAAGATTACGACACAGAAACATTGTTCGTTGATTATTTTCTGAGATACGTAAAACAATAAACAATCAAATTTAAAGAAAAAAATACTGGCTGTCTGTCTTATTAGAAATCCTTACAGCTTAAGCTTTGTGTATTGAAATAAAAAACTTCGATGAGAGATTTTGTAGGAGAAAAGTCGAAGCTTTATCTGGAAAGCATCATACTTTTTCAACAGGGTTCTAAAATAATGAATCTCGGTTTGAGATTGAGAAAAGGAGACTGGTAGCGGTAATTGAAAGAAACCTTCACTCAGACCTAATTGGCTAACGTTCGCAATTTCACGCCACGTGGTTTAAAATTGAAGAATAACATTTTCGGGCTTTTTTGAAGGTTGTTAATCCGACCACCACCTCACTCCCCGAACTTGCGTTTATTGGTTTCTCTATTCCCCACAAAGCCAGTTAATTTGAGTTGAGAATATTTTCAAACTTCAATTTTAAAGTTTGGTACAGACTCCCTAATTTATACCCAATTTCGTTTTCGCTTTACCTTCTTTCTGTCTTGTTCTTCTCGTTCTAAAGAATCTCTAATTAAATTTTACTCCACTAATAATAGCGTTCCTTCTTTCATTATTTCATCAGACATCGTGTAATCGGTGTAACTCATTTACGACCAGACCCATCCCGTTTTAAACACCGTATCGTCAGCGCATAGCAATTCGCCCCGTAACAATAACGTGATTCGCGTATCTAAGTTATTGCGTCGTTCAACCGGCGCTGAATTCAAGCCGTGATAGAAATTAATGAGCCCTAAATTAAGGGAACAGAAGAAAAAAGAATTGAATTAACGAAGCGTGTCTCAATTTATGGTGTGAAGTACCTTAATCGTGTTATAGCTAGTTACCGATATAATGAGGACTCCGGTGCTACATGAAGCCTGTAACAATCACGATGACTGAGTGGAATCGTCCATGGACACATCACTCGGTCGAAACCTGATGCGGATAATCGAGGACGCGTGGAAGTCACCCAGTCAACCCTTGTTAGAGGATGGTACACGGTCAATTTATGTCGCCCTGGATAACGCCAACGCAGGGGCTAGTGGAAACGATACTTGTTCGTCAATTCTTTATTTTCTTATATTTTCTATTCATTCAAGAATAGGAAAGTTTCATCCATTTTTTCTATTCTCTTATCAGATGATTTGATGATTAGGATTGATAAAATAGTATATTATGCACCAACGGAAGGTTTATGGATTATGGAAGCTTCGAAAGAGTGTTTGAACATTTGGTCCATGTATTTTATTTTCAAAGTCGCGCTGCTTTGAAGCTTCGTGTACCAAATTCGTAGAATGCAAATAGACTTCAGAGTGTTTTTTTTTTAATTTTTTTTCTGATCTTTCGCATGACTGAGTTTTAGTCTGCAATTATGTTCTCCCCACGGTTCGCTTCTCTTCTGCTTAATTTATATCCACCGTTGAAAGAGAAAGTTATCATCAAAGTCTGATCAAACGCGAGATGTGAAAAGATTGTTGGAAAACGATTTTGAAGTTTCGATCTTTGTCTCTTTCCCTCTCCTCCCATCCACCGCTGAAAGTTGTTAGAAGAAAAACAAGAGCTCTTCCTTCAAAACGTATTTTTGAATCTGCTTTACAACTTTCACTTTCCGAGTTATTCGAGTTCGAACGTATTTATGCAGATGAACGTGGCTGGTTTGTAGATACAATCACCTTCCGCTATCGGATTATCACACGGTGCTGTTTGCACTCGTACACATGCTGATTCAATTGTGTGGAAACTGTTATTTTCAGTCCACTGAATTTATAGTGGGTCAAAGTTCTCTAACCCCATTCAATTTCCTTCGGATGTTCAATAATTCGAGGATGGACTTTGAAGGAATAATTTGAAGATGGAAAGGTCAGGCAACGATTCTCCTGCAACGTAAGCAGCTCTTTTTGAAACCGAAGCTGATTTTGGGAAGAACCGTTGATCGAATGTCAGGATCGCTGATCATTCAAGTTGTCATTTACACTTCAGACAGCTGTCAGAGTAATGAATTACTCCCTGGCCAATTAAAAAAAGTAAAAAACGTAGAGCTTTCCCATTATGGTGTTGAATAGTTTTCAATACATTGTTGAATAATGGATTGGGACGTGAAAACCCTTTTTTTCTAACGGAACACAGTTCAATTCAGTGTATATTAATCGAGTTACTTGACTCACGTCTAGCTACGTTTTGAACAGTAGCGAAAGTGGATTCTGGATTGCAATAAGCCCTTCGTTCTCTACAGCAACCCACGTTGAAACTTCGGACAGAACAATGGCGCCGCGTGAGCCCGTACATGTGTAAGATACTGATAACTCCGAACTTTTGATTAGGACCGTTTTGCCCAGCTGCCAGTATCCTCCATAGAACAACAAAGAGGCTTTGTAAATTATTCAGAATTTCGTATTCTTCGAAATCGATCGCACAAATCTCCAAATTTTAGTACGCAAAACTCACGTCTTCATTAATTACACAGGCTTGTGGTGAGCTTTGTGCTTCGTGAGTGGTTAGAGATTTCTGATTCAATTCCCTATACAGCCGCAGTCGTCTTACAATCAGTCATCTGAATCCATTAGGCAAACGTTAATTCGCTCATTGATTTCCGTAACAATGAGAATCCTGTATTTCAGACTTTTTTTTAATGGATCCAGTGACGTCAGAGATCGGAGGGTGATACGAAATTCGATATTTTGTGTCGAGCTTCCGTTATCCGGGAGCTTTGTTGATAAGGGTGAAATTTCTTGAGTCGGATTACTTTCCAAAAGTTGTTTCGGTAATTAAAACCGCTGTAGACCTTTTGCAACCACTTTTGAACCCCCTTACAAGGACATAATGCCCTCGAAATCGTTGGACCAAAGCCTGAACTTTTGTTCAAATTTTCCGAAATACTTCCGATTTGTTCGATATCGCAGGTCTGCGAAGGGTTCCTCAATCCCAGTATCAAATTAACCCACGGTCTGCGTGGGACCGTTGCTTGGAAAGTAATTCAATGTTCCTTAAGACCTTCGTGGACCAGTTGGGGCGTATCAGAGATGTACCTACCTGACTGAACTGTTTGTTCACTCCACCATTTGTGAATAATTCATTACTATAGACAATAAACAGTGATCCCTTCCAGCTCCGAAGCGTGGACAAAAAAAACCCTACTAATTTACATAGCATCAGCTGTCATTGAAAACCCGAGCTTTCGGTAAATGAAAGATCGAAGACACGAGAAACTGTCTAAAAAATTATTGTTACGAAAAAGCCATAATTTTATACTTGAGCGAATGAAAGCACGCCGTAGAATTTTTTATGTCCTTCTCATGTACTGAAAGCCATTCCGGGATCGAGGAGTTTCGATTAATTGATTGAAATATTGATTGATTATAATTGTAATCATTCGTATTCGTTCATGGACAGCATCGAACCGCCACCGTTCCGCTGATCGTGAGTCTAATCGGTGTTGACAGAGCTCGTGCTGGTCTACAAACAGAAATAGCTAGTCTTGATCCATCGTTATTTCAAGACTGTTAACGGCTGTTGACTTTTATCGAAATTACTCGTAAAATAGCACTCGATCTCTGCAGGGCAGCTGCCCGCCACCAGACAAACTGTTAAAATACTATTCGCCTTGATAGATTTGTGATGACGCCATTATTTCTCATACGACTTATAAAAATTAAGTTGTTTCACATTAAAACAGTCCATAAATAATTCCCTTGTGCGTTCAAACAGACGGGAACGAATATTGCGTCTTGTTTATTCGTCGACAAACAGCTCAGAAGAGTACTTTTTTCTCGTGAATTGATACTGGCCGAAGAGTATTCATTGTAAATCGACTTGGACCGAAAGTACTTCGTACGTACATAAGTAGTCGAGAAGTACTTTTTGTGTAACGAAACAGCTGAGAATTTACTTTCGTTGAGCGTTCGAAGAGAGTAAGAAGTACTTTCTGGTCATTCGAACAGTCAGAAAGTACTTTTTGACCATTCAAACCTATCAAAAAGTACTTTCTCTGGGCATTAGGAAAATCTAAAGTACGTTTAAATGATATTGAAACAACTGCAAAGTACTTCCGTCGTGTGCGAAAATAACTGAGAAGTACTCGGTGTGAATTGAAAGAGGGGATGAATAGTACTATTTGGTCATTTGAGCAGGTGAAAAGTACTTTATGATAATTGAAACTTATTGAAAAGTGCATTTCTGTACATTAGGTAAGTTCAAAAAGCACGTTTACATCATTGAACTGTAAAGTATTTCCGCCGTGTTTTTTGATTGCGGTCAATCAAGTATAGTATCTAATTTTTTCTCAACACTTCAAATTCATCCTCGTCTTCGAATATCGTCTAATTCTACTGAATCTCATAATTAATGGTCACCGAGGCAACTTGAAAGTGATTTTAACTTGCGATGCTTCGAGATATTCCAGTTCCCCAGACTTCAATAAAGATCTATAATAACCGACAAAAGAACCGATAATAATGTTACTTACATCACGCGGTGCTTCAGCTGAGCTCGATATCCGGTCACGCGTAACGACTGAGGGTCACCATCGTCTGAACCTTAACCTTCTCGCTGAACAAAGAGCTCTGAGTACCCACCCCGTAAGGGATGATAGTACATAACGGACAGATAATCCGGCTATAAACCGGATGACAAAAGGAACGGAGATCGTCGCGTTCAAAGTAACTATAAAGTATACAGCGCGATGACCAACGAAGCAGAAAGGTTCAATGCCAGCTTCTTATTTCTGCTAGAAATTGATTCGAAGACTGTCGGAGACAGAAAAAAAGTCGGATGACAGGTTTAAAAATGACAATTGTGTGATTTTCTTTCGATCTTTCTGAAGTTTTGAAGTCTTCTATTAAAAAAAGGTGAGATAAAAATCATTTTTGATTACAGACAGCAATTTCGTGCTGGGGAACGCTCAGGTCCCATCGATTTATCCGATCGTATATTGCTCGGATGGATTCTGCGAGCTGACGGGGTTCGCGAGGGCCCAGATTATGCAGAAAGGATGCGCCTGCAAATTTCTGTACGGGCCAGACACGAAAGAGGACGAGAAGGCGATGATCGACAAGAGTCTCGAGAGCAAAACGGAACTGAAGATGGAGGTCGTCTTCTACAAGAAAAGCGGTGAGACACAACCGCAATTTTGACCGGGGGGGCTATAACCACTTCGAAATGTGGTTTTCCAACCATTTCATGGGTATTCCATGGCATTCCATGAGAATTTTTGAGATTGAAAAAAAATTGAAGTTTTCAAAGATACATGATCAGCTGTTTTTCCATCATATGAAACTACTGCTTCTAGTCGACTATTCAGAATTGTTCGTACTTTGCACGACATCGATAGTCCTTCGGACTGAAATTATAGCGAATCCTCTTCGAAGAACCCTGTGGTCTTAACGCGTCAGAGTGGCTTATATCATTATTGTGTAAATATGCTTTTCATTCGAGAGTCACAGGAAACTTTAATAAGAACTTTGTATCCGAAAAAATTTGCGAAAAAAAATTAAGTCTCACTCGTAACAAGCTCAAGACCAAAGAAAACCACTTCACTTTCAGCTGTTGAAGTTTTTTTTTGTTTTTTTTTGTCTACTTTTGAGCAACGGTACTTTTTTAACTCGAGGCAGAAAAAAAAAAACTTCTGAATAAAAGCTGTGCCTGGGGAGAAACACGTTTTTCTCATCTTTGAAACGATCTCAAAGCAGCGGACTTAGTCCCAAGTGCATGGAGTAGGCGATATCGGAAATGTGCGGAGTCTGATCACGAGCTGGAAAAAGAATCTAGGACGGAAAGTAGAGTATATATGATAAATTTTCTTTTATACACTGCACAGGCTTCGAAAATCAAACTTTCCAATCAGGAGTCTCGAGAAGACGAGGTTAGCATCACAATTTTGAAGAGAAATCGTGTCTAGATTTCGTCGTAGTTTTTTTTTTTTTATTTCATTTTAATACTAGATATTTTTGTGGCGCTTCGCGCGCTCTTTTGATTGTTGATTGTTTTTTCATTTTCTATGCTCCGTCTTCGATCAAGCCCAATTCTAAACATGCTGATTGATATGTTTGACACAGAACCCCATTTACAGTTCTTAAATTGCTAAAGCTTTTTACATTTTTAACTGATAGTTATAATAATCTTAAATGAAAAAGTTCTACTTGTGATGGACTCACAGAATACATACGTCCAATACATTTAAAGTTTGATTTTCGACGTTCCCAGCGCTGAACGGTTTTATTGTTGACTTGGTATTTCTTAAAAACGTAATGTAATGGGATTTCTGTATAATAATAATTTTCGGCTAACTTATCGCGTGTATTCAATGAAAAATAGTCTATTAGCATATTTACTTTTTCTAATGCAGATATCATTTCAGTTTGATCACCACCGTCTGAAATAATGATATTTTGTTCATTTGGTAAATGTACCAGTAATCGTATGATTGTATGACTTTTATCTTGAAGACGTTTACTTAAAATTCTCCAACATGCTTCTACCGGCCCTACATATCGTGCTTCGACGTAGGCTTTAATTTCATTATGATTGATCATGCTTTCATTCTAAGCGGAATTATCTCCAATATTTATGCTCGCAGCATCGTGTCCTTTATAACAGTATTTGAATAAATATTTTACAGTCTTTATACTTGAAACTACTTCGACGTTTGTATGACAATTAAATATTGTACTTAATTCGGGCGAATACGGTACAACATTGCGATTATCAACTTTAAAACCACCAGGTCGCTCATAAGATTTATCAGAGTTTGTGCGGCGGTAGGTGGGATATCCATCTATGTCAAGTATTGTATGATCTACAAATTCTTTAGGATAATGTTTTGAACATTTGCCATTTATTATACACCAATCACCACACGGTCCGTGAATCATATTTTTCATAACTATATCATGCAGAGTTTTATTTTCTTGTGGATCTGGTATTTCTGCTGATATATAGCGATTAACGATTTCAGATGTTGTAATTTTGCAGTTATGTTTAAGAGTTACTAATAAATGAATGTGAGGCAAACCGCGTTTTTGAAATTCAATTACATATACGTACGCTAAAACTTCTCCGAAGATTTTCTGTCGGACAATCAAATCTATTAAATATTCTTTTTTTAGATGAAAAACTCGTGCACACAAATCCGGTCTATCAGCTTGCTGCTGTCCTGGTAATAAATTTTCGTTCAATTCACGCCATTTCGGATTACACGTCATGGTAATAAAAAGATCTGGCTTTCCATATTTGCGAACAATAGCCATCGAATCTTGATAATGCTGCATCATATTCCGTGGTGACCCAACAAAAGTTGAGGGAAGAACTGTTATTTTTCCTACTTTGGCGTGTGAATCGTGTGCAACGCTTTCTAAATAGTCCCTCAGTCCTTGATATGTTTCTGAACGCAATGTTTTTTGGTTATCAATACAAAATCTTAATCGATCTTGTTCTACTTTTACATAAGTGTCTACAATCCACTGTTGGAATAATCGGCGACCTGATAAAAATATATTGAATTCATTTTCACGAATAGCTATAATCTGTATTTAATATATGCAGATCTGTTTACACGTTTATTTTTAGTCACATTCCGATTGATACGAAGTAAATTAGGATGCCAACCTCTTGTTCCGTATGGGTGGAATAATGGATAATTCCAAGGCTCCACGTTTGGATCTACAGAACTCACGGATTGTAACATCTTAGTATTTTTATTTCGAATAGTAACGTAAGATTCTGGAACATCTCCATTAGCTGTAGTAGAGAAAATAGCCGCAACTTCGTCACATCTTTGAGAATTCTAACGATTGTGATCTTGTCCTGGTTTCAATGTGAAACATAAATGTAATTTCTGGTAAATTTTCGTCCACTGAATTAATGAGTTGTTGATTTTGTATTTCTTCTCTCATCATTCCATAGGATTGTGCGAATATATTATTATCACGGATTAATCTGTCAAGTAATTGCATAGTTTCCATGTCAAGTTCAGAATTATTCTGCAAACGATGATTTAGGGCTTCTTGTGCATCTATAATGAAAAGCTGACCGTAACTTGGGCTTTCGTTATTACCAGGATATAATGCTGTATTTATTTGATAATATATTTTTCCTTGAATTTTGAAACAATACGGACCAGGTCTTTGTTTCTGTAAGTTCAATAAGTTAATTAGCATTAAAAGACGCGAAAGATAAAGAGTTATTATATAGTATCTAATACGTTTAAAGAAACTTCGGATGTGTATTATCAAACAATTTCTTCAATTCACGAGGAGGGTTTGGCAAATTGTCTAAATATACTTCTCCATGAGCACAACAGTCTCCAAATGATAGTTTGTTAGACACTTTTTCCCCTTTAAAATGCTTAGCACCACATTTAGTGCACAAAACATCCATTGGCCCTGTGTAATTGTTGACCATTATTATCATAATTCGTTTTCGTTTTCTTTATGATTTGATACGTATAATCCAAATTAATTACAGATTCATTACGTAGTATATCTAATTTCTTGCAATTTGAATCGAAAATTGGCTTAATGTTATCTAACTTGTCTCTTTTTTATGGATTCTCGGTACTTTTTGCGATTGTACCATTTGTCGTATCTTTAAGATTATCAATCGCGATCTCAACCCTGTTTTGTGATGTATTGATCACTTCATTCTTTTCTGTAACGGATCTCGTTTTCATTTTTTTTATAATATTGAAGATTGGATTGTTGTTGAGTTACTTTTCTGTTTTTTTGTTCCAGCAAGTGATATTTTTCCTCGATTGTCCCTTGGCTTTCATTATTCACATTTGAAATATCAACCCTGTTTTGTGTTGTATTGATCACTCCATTCTTTTCTGTAATGGATGTTGTTTTCATTTTTTTATTATATTTAAGATTGGGTTGTTGTTTATATACCCTTTTGGTTTCTCGTTTCAGTAAGCTGTATTTCTCCTGTGTTGTCTCTTGGCTTTCAACAACGCTTTCATTATTCAAATTTGAAATGTCAACCGTGTTTTGTAATGTATTGATCACTCTATTTTTTTCTATAACGGATCTTGTTCTCATTTTTTGATAATGTTTAAGATTGTATTGTTGTCGACTAACTCTCTTTTTTTCTGATTCGAGCAAGTAAGATTTTTCCTGTACTGTTCGCTGGCTTTCATCATTCCTATACGGATTTGTTCCATCAGTATTTATTGACCCGATTTTCTCGAAATCTGAGTGTGTGATCAATCCAAGCGATCTCCCTCTTTCAAATAATTGCATATCATTACTTTGATCAATATTTGTAGTAACCCTGATTGGCGTTAAATGATATTGCTCACAAAAACGTTGATTACTTCCAGAAATACCGTTATTCAATACTGAGTATAATGATTGCATTGAATCTACCAATACTGAGCAAGCTTTTCCATCAGAACACGGTTTCGCGAAATTATCCCTCGAATGTGAATCAAACATCCAAAATTGGTTATCAAGTTTCCCAATTGCTACTGATATTCCGTTAATCGTTAGTATACCACACATAAAATTTGTGAACAGATAAACTAACGCGTCTTTCAAATTAGGCATACCAATCTCACTGTTATCGTCAAACCGATGGCCAAATATTATGTCTCCGAATTCTAACGTATGACTCATTGAATTGATCACAATATTTTTAGGTTGTAAATCAGATGCAGCCAGATATTCTGGATTTATTGTATTCGGATGAACTTCATTATCACGTGCGAGCCTACTACTAATATACAGTTTATCTCCAATTTTAAGGAGGTTGTCAATACTTTGACTTGTCCAATGTAACGGATTTGTTACAGTAGACATTACCAGAGCTGTAGCAGCATTAGCTGTGCATTGCCTTCCCCTACTAAAGTCGGAAGAGATCTTATTTCCTTGATTAATTGACCCTCTTATTATTTTCTTGATAAGAAATTGATTTTCATTTTCTCTTCGTGAAATATATTCCGTGAGCTCCGGATTCATGCTTTTCGTCTAATTTATACTGTCCTTATTTTGTTATTTCTACTCTTTGTGTATTACTTATTGACTTTCA
>JAEUYN010001299.1:0-61487 GCA_018257835.1 Euura lappo
TCTCGTCCGTCTCCAGTCCCTCGGGCCAGGGTGTGCAGAATTGTTTGAGAGCCTCGCAGTGTTTGGTCACAACTGGAGGAGTGAGATGAAGGAAGTTGGGGATCTTCATGAGTTCTGCGTTTCCATATTTGTCGGGAGGGGCTTGGTTCTTCAGGGGGTATCCTTGACGCACCGGCAGCGGGACGGTAGCTGGGTGAAACGAGCGAGCCGCTGGCCAAACTGCACCCCAGTCTTGGTCTACGGGCATTTGGGTCGTTCTCGGAGGCGGGATTTCCATGTATTGGAGTTTTCGCCTCACTCTTTGGTCTGTTTTGTCCGGTTTGAGCTTCAAGACTCGAAATTCTTCTGCAATTGGAAAGATACAAATAGAATCGAAACTTTGAAAGTGAGGTTATGAACAATATCAATAACTTTTGTTATTGTCACTCATGGGCGATGAATTTTATAAAGAAACTGTGAAAAAGATTGAGAGCACTGATTGACCGATGCTTTGAGATCGTCTATTTGGTCGCACGGAGAAATGACTTTGAGGTTAGGTTCGATTTAAGGGCGAACCTGGCGCGGAGGAAGCGGTGCCATCGGTTTGTGTAGTGAAGGATGAATTGAGGATAGATATCCTGGCTATTCCTTGTAGATTCTTCACCCTTAGCCTCGTGATAATGGACATTTTTACACCGTTATTGATAAGATAACCTCAAAACACCGCTGCTGTAACCAAAGACATCTCACATCAGGTCCGTGAAGCTGAAGCTGAGGCTGCAGACGACGATATCGATTCGGTTCATTGAATCGATTTCTTCTCGTGACGCGCGAAAAGGATTCGAAATTTGAATATGTACTCGAATTTTTTACTCTTTTATTAAAGTTCTTATCAGAGCTTATATAGAGTATTATTACACTCATAATAAACGATATCGAAATGAACTCAGAAATTCTTTTTAAGTATTTATTGTGTGTTTTATGTAACTATTTCATTATTTTAAATTGATGCAAGTATTTGTAGTTCGTTGATAAAAAGATAAAATTATATCAGATTATCACGGGTAAAAGTTAGACATAAATTCTTACTTAAATCTGTATAGATAGAATAAATAAACAAATATACAAATAAAATATTGTTGATTTGAGGAAAATATTAATCTTTTAGATTAATAAATAAATAAATAAATAAATAAAATATTTTTGATTGGAGGAAAATATTATTCTTGTAGAGCCTGGAACCAGCACCTTGGGGCTCTTGGTACGATCCTGAGTTTCTAATCGCATGTATAAACAATCCGTAATAAAACACTGCTTAGGCAAATTATGAGAGTAATTAATTTACTTTTCATTCCATAATTTTGATTAGAATTGATAAAAAAAAAAATAGAATTTAATAAATGTTGATATTTAGTTTGATCTACATGATGATATCGTGGACAATCATCAGTATAAACATTGTTAATTTATAATCGCCCGTTTTTCTTTTACTGGATCTTTATCACTAGTTACGGATGTGGAATTTCCTCTTAAAGCATACGTGTCCTATAGAGCGCGTTATGAAATGAGAATACATATGCTTATGCTTATTATTAAATGTTCGTCAGTGTAAGCGAGAGGTGTGGTCACAATTTTTTCCCGTAAGTAAAGAAGAATCATTTTTATGAATATTATAAATCATAACTAAATTCAACAATACTAGAAAAAAAACAAAAAAAAAACTGTATATTATATCATAATAAATCGAATTAAATCTACTTTTCACAGTTTTTGACGTACAATTCAATCACAAAATAGTGGTTCTGTATAAATTTATCAGACTGACGGTCGTTTATACAGCTTTCAATCAATTTCTATTCAAGTTTCATACAGTTCGTCACCTTAGTATTTATTTATGTCCCACAGACAACAACAACAAATTTTATTAAACAGACAAAGTTGAATAAAATTTTTTGAAAGTACTGCTATCACAGTTTTGTGTAATCTTCTCAGATCCATGTATTCTTACAAAATGTTTCTGGCTTCATTTGGTCGATTTGGTCGAATTTTCATTTCAAAGCTATTTCATAAAACTTCAGCTCGTGACAAAATGGTCTGTAAAGCAAATATACATATATACTATAAAGGCGACGAGTTAAAAATCGAATGAAAAAATTTGTAAGCCCTTTTTTTCTTCTCTCAGTTCAATAAAGTTCGGATTTTCTTTTAGATCAATCGATACCATACTTGACAGCGAATATGGAGGACGAAGTCCAACGCCCAATTGTGCGTAACTTGTATCGTCAATCGTCGATCGAGACGCCCTTGTCGCCGTCGATACCTTCGGACTCAGATTCCGAAGATGAGAAGGAGAAGACTTCGGTATTGCCGTCTCCCGAGGTACCGGAACCTCCGAAGAATAAAGAATCGATAAACGAGTTACGTGACCATTTCGCGAAAGTTGGTGTGATAAAAATGATGCCAAAATCTGGAGTGCCTCAAAATCCCACGACCGAAGGAGACCAGAAACCCGGTACTAATCCAAGTGAAGGGAACGTCGTACCCGAGGTGAAACCGAAACCCAAAAAATCCGTCCCTCCGCCCCCGAACAGGTCAGCTTCTCTGCAGAAGAATATAACGGAAACGAACGCGCTGGTGATGGCGGAGACGCAGAACCTCAGCGCTCAATCCGAACCCGGCAAAGTCGTTGAGGCCAGGAACGATGCGAAGACGATAACAACCGGGGCTCAATCTGAGGCTAAGAACGATCAGAAGACGATGAAACCTGGAGTTGAGATCGGAGAGGAAAAAAAACCGGAGGTGATGGCGAAGAAGCCTGTGCCACCAACGCTCACGGCGAGGTCGGATTCTTTGCAGAAGCAGCCCCTGCCCCCCTCGTCATTGATCAATGAATTGAAGAATCGATGTGATAAGAGCGGAGGCCCGAAGGTATCGAGGGAACCGGAGGATCAGAGTATACCGGAAATTGCCACCGAGGATTCGGGCGATGAATTAAAATTCGAGTCCGAGACTGATGAATCTCGTGCGGATCGAGGAACAGATTCTAATCAGTCAGCAGGCACGATAAAGGGTGAATATACTGTAACGATATCGATTTATTTAATAGTTAGGATTGATTTTATTCAAATTAGGAGAAAATGCATTTTTCTGACGATGAGTTTCTAATCCGAATTCAGGATCTTTCAATCTTTAGTTCAGTCAAATAGAAATTTCAGTAAATCGTTCAATAAGAAGACAGTTTCTTTTGAAATTTCTTAAAATCGTTGAAAACCTCGAAGATATCTCTCAATTTTTAAAACCCTTCGAAATCCTCTTGAATGTTTTGAGAAATTACTCGGAATCCTGATCATTGTTTATTTTGTCAACCGATTCTGCAATGAAGCTTTTGGGTTCTCAAAGAAATAGAAGAAGATTTTTCGATCATTTCAACTGTCAGCTACAACTGAAATCTGTGACATCAAGTTTAGTGGTGTCAGTGAATGTAGCATGTCTATATAGTGCATCAGTTGGTTCTTCTTCATCTCTTCACATTAGTAAGGATTTCGGTCATACAATGCCCATGTTAATGATTCATATTGATCCTAACAGCGCCGGCTCTAGAACATTCACCGCCCCGGGCAAATGACAATATTTTCGCCCCCCCAACCTATTCAGCATTTTTTAATTGAATTTTTTTTCACTGATCGTGACACTAATGGATTAGATTAAATCCGCTTCGGAATTGGCAAAATCTGCAATCAGGACAGCCATATTCAATGAATCAAGAGCTTACTGAACGTAGGCAACATTATACCTCCTTGTTACGGTGCGAACACGTTGACCTCAAATTTGCGATTTGGTTGCTGACCCTAAAAAGTCAAATATTTCACAGAAATATCAAACATAACTTTGTTCACCTACATGGATTTGGACGAAAGAGAAATCGGAAGGGATGAGAGTCCTGAAATATAAAAGTTGAACAATCAGTTTTCAGGTAAAAGCTCGATTTTTCGACTCCGTTGAGCAACCTGTCAAAAATTGTCCGATTACCTTCATCTTTGAAGGGGTTCATTTTATCTGTAAAATCTTCGACTATTTTCGATGAGAATTCAATCGCAAAGTTGAGGTCAAAATGTTGTCACCCTAATACCCACACAACACACGATAGCCAGTGGATGATCCTATGTTGGTCCAACAAATATCCAGGATATTTGAAATATTTAGTGAATCTTCTTTTTTGACCTCATCATCCATAGGTTGATGTCCATTGTTTGAATTCTCCCTTGGGTTTGGAAAGTCAGTAACAACGCTCGTTGACGTTTCGACCCTGAAGAGGGCTCTCTTGAGAAAGACATAAGTCTTAACAATTTTTTTGACTCATAGTAGTCAGCTATGTCAGTAGTTAATATAAGGAAAAAACTGTAAACAGAAAATATTTATAAGTCATAACGTGATTATAGGTCTTTATCTGGTTCCTTGGGAGCCATATCGGTAAACGATTGCTACAAAGAACTCAGACAAAGAAGGATTGATAGCGAGAACAAAAGTCACGTGTACGGAGCCAATTCCGAGTTACCGGAAAAGCTCCTTCCGACTCCGTACACGTACCTTTTTTCCTCGCTATCAATCCTTCTTTATCTGAGTTCTTGGTAGCAATCGTTTACCGACATGGCTCCCAAGGAACCAGATAAAGACCTATAATCACGTTATAACTTATAAATACATATTTGCTGTTCTCAGTTTGCTTCTTATATTCACCATGATTGGCTGAGTCAAAAAATTGTATTTTCTGAAGAGGGCTCTCTTCAGAGTCGAAACGTCAACGAGTGATGTTACTGACCTTCGAAACCCAAGAAAGAATTCAAACAATACATGGAATATCCCTGCTATGTTTGGTATATCCAGATTAGATCAAATATGGTGGGGATCAATCATCCAATTTGATTATTGATCTATCATGCGTGTCCTGCGAGTATATACGAAGGACCGATCCAACGAAAACCTTCACGATGCTGCAATTTTCAGAAAATATTTACAAGTCCTCACGAAAATCTAGCAAAGTCCCCGAACGTATTTTGGAATGTCCTGAATGGTCCGAAAGATGTCTCAAAATGTTCTATGGATAGATAATCAAAACATATCCTCAGAACGGTCCAAACGGCGGACATTTAGGGATCCATAGAATATCCAATGGCCATCCATCGGACTATTCTGGACATTCCATGGATATCCAGCATATCCCGAAAAAATATCCAAAGGATATTTTATATTATAGGGAGGTCATTACGTTGTGTGGGTACTGTAGCTCGTTCACATTGCCAAATATGAGAATTAAAAAAATTCGTTGCTTTCAAAGATTCACTGGCAATAAACGAGGAACGAACTTTTATCCTTAGGTGATTCAAACGTAAGCTAGGTAATTCATATTTGTCAAAAGTATAATGACGAAAAAAAAATATCAGGGCGGCGCTCGGCGCCCCCTTGTACTCAGCGTCCTGGGCCACTGCCCAGCTTGCCCCCCCCCCCCTTAAAGCCGGCGCTGGCGTATGTAGGTGTTCAGAATTTCATGCGAAATTTCGCTATCATCTTCTTTTTCGCTCCTGTTACGCGTAGGCTTTGATATCAGTAGAAATGAGTGACGCGGCTACTTCGTCGGTAAAAATGGACTATAGCATGCTTTTAAGCAATAACAAGTTCGGACGTTTCGCCTTGCGATATGCAACTGTTATGGTTTCCATGGGCGTTACCGTGCGTTAGCGCGTCAGCCAATCAAGTGTGGCGCAACCTGGCGCGCAGTATGTCGCGTCATTACCCTTACTGCACATTCAGCCAATCAGCAGTGTGGTGCAGCCAGCGCGCCGTATGTCGCGTCGAGTCGCGTCATGACATTATTTGCGGATAAAATACCTTTCTCACACCCGGTCACCAAAATGCTACTTTTCATACTCTTGAGCCGGCGCAAAACAGATCTTTCCGGCCCTCGGGCGCAAAGTTCCGTTTCGCCCGCTCACTCGGTCTGAAAAGAGGCATTTCTGCAGACCAAGTGATGAGAAAAACATCGTGTGCATCACGGGCGCAATGCTATTTTGGCGAGTGTGCTCGCAGCAACTCGCCTTCGGCTCGTACTGCAAATTTCACACTCGGAAAAATAGTGTTTTCCGCCCTTGATACACAAATAACTATTTCGTCCTACCCCCCTTGAAAACGCGTCTTTTCATACATGCGAAGCGGGTGGAATCTGAGTTATTGTGACCGCTTGGCGAGCGGGCGCACATTTCCATTACAGCCCGCTTCGAGCGGGCGGAAAGTATGAATAGGCGTGGCTTCAAGAGGAGGGGACGAAAAGTTTCACTCGTGAAATCGCCTTCTTTCCGCCCTTGTTACTGTGTACTATTGAGGCACGCGTCTCAGCTAGACTTGACCACTGATATATATATACAATATATCAGTGGACTTGATAAGCCGAACTCGGTCTTCTCCGCGGATCCTCGGGTGTCTTCGGAGAGTGTCTTCAGAGTGTCTTCGGGAGTATTTCGAGTGTCTCCGACTTTCGAGTGTTTCTCCCGCGACTTTTTGTTTTTGTGCGGCGTCGGGCGCTGGGATTGTTGGTGAAGAATATCGAAGAAAACGTTCGTCCAGTCTATTTCAACGATGTCTCAGAAGGAAAGTGAGGAAAATCAAGTGGAAATTACGGTCAACGACTCCATAATATCGGAGGTAAAACTACGGGCTCCGCTATGGGACATGAGAGACAAATCGTACAAAGACAATACCATGAAAAAGAAAATTTGGGAAGAAATCGCGTATAACTTGCAGATGGATGGTAAATATGTATACAATTTTAATTATTACAGAATGACTTCATAATAAATACATCAAATTATAAATGAATAAAATTGTATGAATGGATTGTACAATAAAATTGAAACTGAATGAGTAAATAAATAAATAAATGAATAAATAAAGAAATAAATAAAATTGAATAAATGAAATTGAAAAATAAATAAATGGACCACTTTTTGATCTGCTTGTCCTTTTTTTATAGGTCAGACTACATGTTGAAAGGATGAACCTTGATTTTCCGATTTTCGACTCATTTACGAAGAATCATAAAATAAATTGATTTTCATTATTTAATTTTTTCGCGCTTACATAGCTCAAAACGTGAACGACGTGTGCCAAAAGTTCCAATACGAAAATTTCGGGTTTTCGTGTGAACTTTTCGAGAGTATTTTCCTCAGATTTTTAATACCCCGTTCAAGTGTAGTTTTAATACAAAATGAGTGTAAATCATTCATAACTCAAAATTTCCCCAATCGAATTGGCTGAAATTTATACACAGCGTATCTTTTTCAATGACCAAAATTGTATACGAATTTCATAGTGGGCCGAGCAATGGTTCAGAAGACACATCAACAAATATTCGCACAGTGGCGAGAATTCGGCGATTATGACGTGGCAAAACAGTCTTTTTGGCTACGATTCGAAAATTCAAGATCAATATTTATTATTGTTTCTCAGTACCTGGTCTGCAGAAATGCCTCTTTTCAGACCGAGTGAGCGGGCGGAAGACAGCACTTTGCGCCCGAGGGCAGAAAAATAGTCTCTTTCGCCCGCTTTTAGCGACCTTAATATAACTGCCGAATTCTCGCCACTGTGCGAATATTTGTTGATGTATCTTTTGAACCGCTACTCGACCCACTATGAAATTTTCAGACAACTTTTGGCATTGAAGAAGACATGCTGTGTAAAAATTCCAGCCAATTCGATAAGGGCACTTTTTTGTTACTGACGATTTTGAAGATTTTTTTTACCAAAACTGCAGTTTCGCGAGGCACAAAAAATTGCAAAAAATTATTTTCAGAAATTTCAAAGAAAGACGCGAAACTTTTGTATGAAAACTTTTTTCATTGCTCATCTGGATTTCACGCTATGTTGGCTTGCATAATCGAAAAAACGCTAAAAGCTGATTATTTGACCGTCAGAAAATACTATATGTTCGACACATCTTCGCGTTTCAGGTGTTTTTCAAGCGATTCGGAGAATAAAAAAAAATTGTATGTTTTTTTGTCATTTCTCTCGGTGACGTAATGACAAAACGTCGTATGTAACTTATTTTTTTATTCATTGATTTTTGGTAGATACGACGTTTTGCGCTTACGTTTTTTTCTTGCTAATTTCAATGAATCTATGCGTTTTAGACGTTTCTAAAGCGAATGCAACAAAAAAAATTTTTTATACGACGTTTTGCCACCAAAAACGTCTTTTTGGCGCTTACGACGTTCTGTCATTAGACACGCGATACCAAAAGGGGTCATCGAAATCGGGCGTTCGATTTGACGTGGAATTCCCCGTATAAATAAGTTCATAAATTATATACTGGAAAATGAATAAATTCATGAAATTAAATAAATGAAATTGAAAATAAATGAATGGAGTTGTATATAAATAAGTTCATAAATATAATCGAAAATAAATAAATAAATAAATAAAATTGAAAATGAATAAATGCCTCGATAAATGCAGTTGAAGATGAATAAATAGATATAAATAAAATTCAAATAAATATATGAATGAAGAAATACTGATTTAATCATACCCAATTCATAGAAAATTTCATCAAGACGAGATGGAGGAGCCTTCGTGACCGGTACTTCAGGGAGCTAAAAAAAGCAAAGCCGACAAGTGGTCAAGGAGCTGCGACGCAGACATCCTGGGCCTTCTACTCCTCGATGAGTTTTTTAAGTGGAGTAGTAGAACCTCGACGGTAAATTCCTCCCCTTTTTCAATTTCATAATATATGTTGTACGTTTATTTGCACAATACACCCTAATTTGAAATAGGACTGCAGATACATGACTTAATTTTTCTTCAATTAGAACAACAACAAGTATGGCTCAGGCCCAGTCATTTTGTTACTCGGCTGCTGGTATCGTCTTAGCCGATTTAAATTTGGAGATGCCTGATGATAGTAACCATGCAGCCTTAAGTAACGCCCGTGTATTGGCTACGCAACTTGATTCGAACAGTTAGTATTCATTTTTCTGATTTGCTCAGATGTGTAAAGAAACAGAAATGGTTTTGAAAACATTGATACCTTACAAACCGGAATTATTTTATAAAAATATTCAATAATAAGGATTCCACGAATGCACCTCAAGATTCTTTGCAGAAGCAGCCCCTGCCCCCCTCGTCATTGATCAATGAATTGAAGAATCGATGTGATAAGAGCGGAGGCCCGAAGGTATCGAGGGAACCGGAGGATCAGAGTATACCGGAAATTGCCACCGAGGATTCGGGCGATGAATTAAAATTCGAGTCCGAGACTGATGAATCTCGTGCGGATCGAGGAACAGATTCTAATCAGTCAGCAGGCACGATAAAGGGTGAATATACTGTAACGATATCGATTTATTTAATAGTTAGGATTGATTTTATTCAAATTAGGAGAAAATGCATTTTTCTGACGATGAGTTTCTAATCCGAATTCAGGATCTTTCAATCTTTAGTTCAGTCAAATAGAAATTTCAGTAAATCGTTCAATAAGAAGACAGTTTCTTTTGAAATTTCTTAAAATCGTTGAAAACCTCGAAGATATCTCTCAATTTTTAAAACCCTTCGAAATCCTCTTGAATGTTTTGAGAAATTACTCGGAATCCTGATCATTGTTTATTTTGTCAACCGATTCTGCAATGAAGCTTTTGGGTTCTCAAAGAAATAGAAGAAGATTTTTCGATCATTTCAACTGTCAGCTACAACTGAAATCTGTGACATCAAGTTTAGTGGTGTCAGTGAATGTAGCATGTCTATATAGTGCATCAGTTGGTTCTTCTTCATCTCTTCACATTAGTAAGGATTTCGGTCATACAATGCCCATGTTAATGATTCATATTGATCCTAACAGCGCCGGCTCTAGAACATTCACCGCCCCGGGCAAATGACAATATATAGGTAGGGGATGAGAGTAGAAGAGTCGGGATTGGTGGATTTTTTTGGCATTTGAGCAATATAACTTTGTTTGTCAACATAATTTTACAACATACGAACCAAATTGTTTTATAAAAATGATATTCAATAATAAGGATTTCATTGAATGCAGCTCAAGATCTATCACAGCGTAGCAGCAGTAGCAGCAGTACAGGCGCAGTAACAGCAGACGATCCACCTGTGCCAGGATCTAGTGGAAAGCGTTCTGCGCCATACCAGTCTTCCAAGAATTGTAAAACTGCAAGTGAGTTTAAACTACATGTAAAACGTGTATTTCATTGGATTGTGAACGCTACATTCATGCAATATATATTTTCAGAAAAAAATGATCACGATCCAGTCGAGACGGCGATTTTGGATCTGGTC
The DNA here is from genome assembly GCA_018257835.1 of Euura lappo. NCBI lineage: Eukaryota > Metazoa > Arthropoda > Insecta > Hymenoptera > Tenthredinidae > Euura > Euura lappo. The sequence continues at coordinate 10,312 of JAEUYN010001299.1, forward strand.
CAAAGACGAAAAAATGAATGTACACAACCAGAATTAACTTCCGAAGAGCACTTCTATCTTTCCGTGGCAAAAGATGTAGCTAGTCTTGATGTTGTATCACGAATGCGAATGAGGCAGGCTGTATTGAGCGCATTTTTGGAAATCATACAGACACAAGACCAGAATTAAGATTGATAAGAAAATCTCGAGTTACCCTTGAAAAAAGAAAATTCTCAAAGTTTCAATGCTCTATAATCTCACTATTGGAGGAGCGGGTTTTCATAGCTCGATCTATTTGAATTTTATAACGAGCAGCAAAAGTTTCGAACATTAAATTTAAAATATTTAAAGTATTTTCAATCCCAGATTTATTTGACCATCGTTGGATTTTCTTAAATCGTTGTAAAATAAAAAAAAATCAAGGTATGAAAACAAATAAATCTCATTTTATAAGACAAAAAATGAAACACAGAAATTACTTGAAGGATTTTCTTTTTCAAGGTTTAAACAGGCAGTGAAGTCAGGCACTCGTTGGATATTTTCATGAACAGTCATGAAGATATGTTACTTCAATTTGGATGATAATGATAAACACAGGCTAAAATACTCAACTGCGTGCACAACAAGTGACAAAAACTTGACTTCTCGATCAAAAACCATTTTTTTTCTGTTAAAAAACATAAAAAATGCTCAAAGGTATTTTAAAGGTCTGAAAAAATTCAGACAGGTTCGAAATTCCATTTCGAAAAATCAATCGTATGGATTTCATGATATCTAAATTTTTCCATTGAAACCAAAATAAAAAAACCTTGCAATTGAAATTTTATTTTCAATTTTTTCATAGTCGAATTCCACGCGAAAAGTAGCCCCTATAAAAAAAAAATCGAGAGCTTTGTGAGAGCTTTGCTTCATATAGCTGGAAATCAGGGTTGCCGATCCCTTCAATGTCGCGTGTCTAGTGGCAAAAAGTCGTGAGCGCCAAAAAGTATCTTGACTGATTGCATAAAGTCATATCCGCCATAAAAAAAAAAAACACCGTTTTTTCATACAATTTCGTTTTTTTCTCATAAACAACGGTAACGCAAAGATCTATTGAAATTCTCTAGTTACATTCATGCATAAAGAATTTCAAATTATTCGCCCTTATGCCATTAGCCAACCCAGCGAAACGATAAAAAGGTGAATAATTTTTTTCATCAATTCATCTTTCCGGATTTTTTGTTTTCTTCTTCGATGGATGGATGGATAAAGTGGAGATGAAGAATAAATAAATTGATTTTATTGAAACTTTTCGCATAAATGTTCAGAATTCCGAAATTTTGATAGATATCTTCGCGTTTCGAGTGTTTTTGGAGCGAATGACGAAAAAAAATGTTCAATAACTTTTGTGTCGTTTCGCTTGGTCGACTAATGGCATGAGGGCAAATTATTATTATTATTTTTTTTTTTGCAATATGAAAAAAAGTCAATTTTTCTTGGATTTTTTTTCCTTCCATTTTGTGTCAAAGTTGTGAAAATGCACACATGAATTGAAATTCATGTTTTCTGAACGTTTACCCTGAAATATCGTCGTTTTTGACGGATACGACCTTTTGTGCTTAAATTTTTTATTTTCTAATTCCGATGGATGTATGCGTCAAAGCGAATGAAACCAAACAAATTTCGTTCGTCCCTTTTGCCACCGAAATCGCATTTTTGGTGCTGACGACCTTCTGTCATTAGACACGCAATGTGGTAAATTCACTTTTGAAATTTTCGTTCGTAGGGACGTTTGGATAACTTGAGACAAATCAATTAAATTCAACGAAATTTATTTACATGATCATATTTCTATTGTTCATCTTTTTTGTTGGGCACAAGAATTTCTACTCTGTATAGGAAGAGACGAAATTAAAATAGACACCAAAATCTGCATGTTTAGATGGAACTGCGTTTTTTCTTTTGCAATTCGCAGAATATCACGGAAAACTGAATTATTTCGAAGTTGCTGTTATGCACATCTTCTTTATCGTAAGAAATCGTTCGCGATTATCAATGATCAGGAGAGGATTAGGAAACCTTGTGACACGAAAATATTGGCGTACCTTGTAAAATTGAAATGTCAGGAACGTTTGCCCCTACGGCACATTAATTATGAAATATCACAGTGCCGAAGGTTATTTTATTATTATACGTCAGATATTTTTTATTATACGTCAGATATACATACCCTTTTCAGTTCTGCTGAAGTAAAGTCTTGTATAGTGATGTTGAAATCTTTTTAACGAATATCGGTTTGATTTGGCAGAGAAACAACAGCGTCATGTTAAAAAAAACAATTTCAAATCGGCCACTTGCGCGCCTCACTGCCACCTTACAGAAACTAACAATAGGGGAACCACGATGTAAGAAAGACAGGTGGGTCGACTGCGAGCCTTTTCCCATATAACGCACTGTGATTTTTACGTGGAATTTACTCACGAATTCCACCAGGTGTCGCGTCGACGGAGGACGATAGAATGGAGGGAAATTTAAATGTCGACTTGGTTAATAACGAGAAATGAGATGTTCTAGAAGCCAATATAATATACATTTCAATTTTTATAGTATATTATGCACCTAGGGGCGACAAAGTTGTTTTTGACGAGTGCGAGGTTGGATCGAATACAATCGCACGAGTCTAAAACAACGTTTGCCCTGTGGTGCATACGATACTTTATACACCGAAGGGAAATAAAGCGGTTTTTCCTGCTGGAGCAAGGCAATAAACGGCCGTTTATATCCCTGAGGTATATAAAATCACATAAGTATCACATTTACGTATATTAATGCTCTTGTAAAGTGTATATCACAGATTGCGTAAGGTTAAAAAATAGATGAAACGCAAGCTGATCATTTACACTTGGAATTTTCAAAACCTGTTTCAGCAGCCAAAACACATTCGATTGATGTGAAATTGATATCAGTGACGTAGAAAAACCGAATGAAGGGCGTGAGACTCTTGGATTTGCGAAAATCGAAACTACATTTTTTTCAACAATATTGTTCCGTAATCCAAGGAAGTGCTGCCCCTCTCCACGAGGGGCAGCACTTCCTTGGGTCACAGAACAATATTGTTACACGAAATTCTAATTATGTCTTTCGATTTTCGCAAATCCAAGAGTCTTACGCCCTTCATTAAGTTTTTCTACGTCACTGATATCAATTTCACATCAATCGAATGTGTTTCGGCTGCTCAAACAGGTTTTGAAAATTCCAAGTGTAGAATCAGATCAGGTTTTAAACCACGATGTTCGTTGACAGGTAAGGTTGGGGTTCAGGTTAGGTGCCAATCGTCGAGACCTGATTGGTCGCCCCGCGCACCAGCGCACTCTGGATGTAGCAATCGGAAATTCCACTTAAAAATCACAGGATTTGGGGCTAGTCGACCCACCTGTCTTTCTTACATCGTGAGGGAACATACATCGCGGGGAATCATTGTATGCTATCGATAGCCAAAAATAATCGATTTCGATTACATCGATTATTTTTCCCCGAGATCAGAGGCGTATTCGCGTTGGAATCAAAGTGATTTTCATCATAATGATGTGCCAATCAGATGTCGAATAGCACCGCTCTGAAGTTAGGCGCTATGATCTGATTGGCTGGATTGGTTCATCATTATGATAAAAATTCACCGACTCGATTATTTTCCTCTCAATCGTTTTATTGCTGTTTTATCCAATTCTATTTTGTGTGGACAGTAAAAATGCTTTCCCGGAACTCGTTATAACAATATTAAAAGTGAATAACCATATTGTACTCAACTATAGAATTATTATAAATCTTTTCTAGCGCCAATTAAATACAAAGTTTTGGAACTTTGGTTTCGAATACGTTACACCTTTCAAAAAATGCGATACCGATTAATCGGTTATTTTGCCGATTAAATCAGTAGCGATCGATTATTTTTCGAATCGATTAATCGATCAACCGATTATTATAACGTATGCCGCGTTCGTGTATTCATATCCATTTATATCCGAATGATAATCTCGCGGGTTATTTCAGTAGAATCTATATGTATGTACATCGGAGCGTAGTCCCTCCGTGTGAGTGACGACGAATAGAGTCGCTCGTAGCGTACCCACACGTAGTACGAGTCCGTGTTTACGTTGATGTTCTAATATTTTTCATCTCCACATCGCCCTGCCCATGCAGCACTTTCAGTAATGGCGTCACCGAGACCTAAATCTCCCAGATCAGCACCAAATTCGGGTAAAAAGGATGAGAAGGAGGAAAGTTTTTGGGAGAAAATTGGCACACTAGGACGGAAGAAGCGCATCAAGGAAGGTAAATGAATTTAAAAATCATTCCGTCAGACCTAACATAACCTAGACGTCACCCAAAGTAACGTCATCGCTGCCTTCCCAAGGCTGCAAGTCTCTTCCTTATAAGGTCGAGAGCGCGAATGATTCTGTTACTCGGACAGATATCCTCGTTATTTTCTTATTTTCTGCTCTCATTTTATTCGAAGAAAAAAGTAAAGGGATAAATGAGAGTTTTATACAGTTTTAAATACCGAAAAACATTATTTTTTGAGCTTTTAATCATTTAAAACAGTCCAAGAAGTTCAAGAAGAGGGTAAATATGCGATCGACTCACCCGGTTACGCGGCAAACCCGGATATGCCTCCGGAAGAATATACTCTGGATGAGAACGAGGAGAGATCGATGACGGACCCGAGGTCATTGGAGGATCCGAAGCTGCAGGAGCTAATCGACGTCCTAATCGAATGGATCAACGACGAACTCGCAGATCAGAGAATTATCGTCAAGGACATCGCCGAGGATCTCTACGACGGTCAAGTTCTACAGAAACTTTTAGGTAACTATTTTTTTACGCTAATAACGATAAGAATATTGTTGAAATTCAACTGTTCGGTTTGTAATCACTTAGAATCACCTCAAAGTCGTTTGACTATCTTGAAAATGACTTCGAAATCGTTTATTTGCTCAAAACTTCTGTGAAATCGCTTCAAATCGTATGAAATCAGTTGAAAATCGCTTGAAATCACTTCAGTAAGTGAGTAGCCCTTAGAAAAGATTCAAATTCAGAAATATAAATTCCGCTTTAGACGCTCGAGATGATCGAGAAAGGAAAGCTGATTTTTTCTAATTTTCAGAGAGATTAACCGGCGAGAAGTTGGACGTTCCTGAGGTAACACAATCGGAGGAAGGTCAGAAGCAAAAACTGGCTGTGGTATTGTCGGCGGCTAACAGAGTCCTGGGTCGCTATCCGCCTTACAAGTGGAGCGTCGATTCTGTGCACTCAAAGAACATCGTGTCCATCCTGCACCTTCTGGTCGGATTAGCGAGACAGTTTCGAGCCCCTGTGAGACTCCCCGAAAGAGTCGCTATTCAGGTCGTAGTCGTGAGGAAGAAGGACGGTCAACTCATCCACAGAACTGTCAGAGAAGAAATCACATCGACCTACGAAGACTTGGGAATGAGATGCGAGAGGGATGCTTTTGACACTCTGTTCGATCATGCTCCCGAAAAACTTGCCGTTGTCAAGAAGGTGAAAAACGAATCTATCAGATGCTCAATAGGACTTGGAGTTTCTTCAAATTTCATCAAATATATTGAAATAGGATCTACACCCGTTGAAAATTGGATGAAAATTTCATTTTATGAGAATATTTGGAATTATAGTCACTGGAAATTGTAGAATGATCTTAAAATAATTTTTTATTCTTCTTTACAGTCTCTGGTGACGTTCGTGAACAAGCATTTGAGCAAAGTGCATCTGGAAGTGACCGAGCTGGACACGCAATTTCACGACGGTGTATTTCTCACGTTGCTTCTGGGTCTTTTGGAGGGTTTCTTTGTGCCGTTGGGCAGTTTCCACCTGACTCCAAAGACACACGACCAGAAGGTTCACAACGTGTCGTTCGCGTTCGATCTGATGCAAGAGATCGGACTCGTTAAACCCAAAGCGAGACCGGAAGGTGAGTTTTCGTGTATTCCACTTGAAATTGAAATACCGGATTATGAACCTCGGATATTCGATGAATGACTAAAACTGTATTTTTTATTCCTCAGATATTGTGAATTTGGATCTGAAATCAACCCTACGTGTTCTTTACAATCTTTTCACAAAGTACAAGGGAATAAATTAGCGTTAATTGTTTATCGAGTCAGTGTTTTTGTCTCTGCGCTATTATCTCTGTCTGTGCGAAAATTTTTATGTAAAAATTAATACAATCATTAATTTGACTAACCAAAGAAGGTAATATTGTCCGTCGCTTTTAGGTATTAGAAATTTGTAACAAAATATAACGCGTGGAAAAAGAGAAGAAGAGAAATAGAAAATTAATTGCTTGAAGAAAATGTCAATCTTATAGACAAGAAAACGTTTAAAAAACTGTTGTTATTCTATAAAGCACGAGACTACACAAAACTCTGCTTGGGTGCCTTTTTAGTGGTATCAATATTGATATTGATATTACCTAACGATCAATTCAGTGTCTTCTTATACTGTTATACAAACATACATACATACCCTTTAAGATTTTGAAATATTTATGTAGAAATATTTTTACAAATAGTTATATTATTATATCGTAACACTGCTTACATGTATTTACACCAAATGTTGAATAAAAAATTGTTCAACTGTTAATATAATTTCTACTATATTTTACTTTTCTCCTCCTCGAACAAAAAAAAAAAAAAATTAATAAAAAACGGAAACTAAATTTCCTTTGAATTCAGAAAAATTGGTTGTGGTTGGAAAAATCAACATTAAAAACTCTGAGATCCAAAAGAGAGGAAAATATCGCCGAATGAAGAAAAATAAATTAATATCGTCGACCTTCGTTCATCAAATCTTTACGAACTGTTAACAGCAGATTTATAGATAAAGAGTGGTATGGAATTAGTTAGGACAAAAAATTAAAAAAAAAAAAAACACAAAATCTGTAAGTCCTGTAAATCGCAGAAAATTTCATTTCTCCTGGAATATCCTGGAATTCTTGGGGAATTATAGATCCAGCTAATTTGAGTAGATACCCTGTTTTGTCAGTGAAATTTTGGAACGAAATCAATTAGACAAAAAATTGAATTTACCTGGAAAAAAAAAAAAAAAAAAAACGTAAAAAATCGCCTTTTTCAAAGAATATCTCTCGCTATCTTCTACACGGTGTCTACCTCTTTGAAAAATCGGAAAGTTTTGAAATTCTTAGGGAATTATAGATCCTAATTTGAGTTAAAATAATTCATTCATTGAATTCTATTTGGTAAATTAATATCATACAAGAAAGAAGAAAAAATATATATACATGTTGCCATAGAAATAAGTACAGATATAAAAGCAAGTTCAAAATCAAACATTATAGGCGATACATAAAACAGAAAATTAATTCCATAAATTAATAGCTTTAATTATACAAATTGAATCATTATAAATTTTAGAAATAAAAAAATCAAAGCTTTCGATTGTTGAAATTGGTATTTTGTATCAATTTTTTTTTTTTCAATTTTTTCTATCACGGGTGACGTCACAACGTAGTAATTTTCGATCCGTTGTATTTCCTACAATTTTGATTCAGTTGGGAAAGGAAAAAATATGACCTAATTATTTTTTTGCAAACTAGTAACAAGAAATAAAATTTAAAAAAAAGTACGTGCAAAATGCCAATTGGAATAAAAATATAAGTGGTGGCATCTGATAACTACACCCTTATCGTAATGTCATGGTGATAAAAAACGATCCCCCGAGCTGGGAACCCGGTTGGTACTGCTCGGCACCTTTTCAGTGCTCTAGAACCGTTTATAGGTCGCAAGATTTACGATAGTTTAATTCAGAGTCTTTGCGGTCTGTTACGAAACTGCAGAATATAGCGAACTGAATACATAATGAAATCGTGTATAAGCATAAGAATGAAAGAGTCGAAAAATAAATGAAGGTAGAAAAAAGAAAAAGAAAAAAATCCATGAGAAATCGGATACATCTGCAGAGCGAAACGACCCCGACGACGACGTTTCCCGTCGCCTATGTCATTTCGAGTCCCGGGGCCTCCGAGACACGCGGCTCTTCTGTTTGATTTATCTGGTACTCCGAAGGCGAGGGTATGCGGAAAAAAAAACAGTCCAAATCCGACGTCCTTCGGGTTTCTTATTGTCTTGAAAACGCGAAGGTTCGATTACTTATCGATTCTAAGACGATACGAAATAAGCGGACGATCGCGGTGAGGAGCAAAAATAGAACGAACAGAAGCTGCGGATTAGAAAAGGATTGCGGCCCGCTGAATTGTACCCGCAAATGTGTAGGTATGGGTTTTATTTATGCTTTACGTGCAGGACTATGCTGCAAGCGATTTCCACGGGACACGCGATGTCCCCGAAACCCTCTCACGCCTAGTATCTAGTCTTAGTCGTGCCTTTGGCCAGAACCCCAAGACCCGTCGCAGAAAAGTCCCGGGTGCTACAGAGTCGTCAGAGCTCCACATTTCAATCTTTTTGTCTTTCCACTCTCGGACGATAATTAATTTTCTGAAAATGACCGCGGCAGTTAGTTTCCTGGAAAGATCAACGAGCCAGGATCCTAATTCTAAATCCGAGAGTGTTGCTTCCGGGGCTTCTGAGGAGCTGCAAGATCAATCGGACGTCGAGAGGGCGAAGATGTCCTGCAGGAAGATGAGCCTCTTCTCAATTTACGCTAAAATTTTTCGCCTAATGTTGGCGAGATGGGACGAGACTCTGGACCCGAACGAGGAAAAGCATCTGAGAGAATTGGACGAGCTCGTTTTACCGAGCAATGAGGAATGGAGGAGACAAGTCTACTATCGTCTTGTGGACCTGCAGCGTGAGATTGACGCCGAAGGTGACGTTATAGAGTAAGAATAATCAAACGAGAATCGCGATCGTACATTTATAAGAAAAAATGAACAAATTCCACCTGGGATCGTTACGTGGAAGAAGAAGCTCAAAGCATTCTATGATCTGAAGCTTTGTTAGGCAGTAGCCACGTTAATCACGCATCGTTGGTGCCACAGCAAATGAGCTTCGGCATTTCTTTCTTTTATTACACTGGTTTTAATTGCCTAACGTGATCGTGTAAAAACGTGGAGCAAATGACCAACGTTTAAATTTACCAATTCAGCGATGAATCATGCCTGAAAAAGGCTGAAGCCTCTAATACTGAACAATTCAATGAGCAATCTGCATGTGAATCACAAGAATGTACAGTTGATTTTTTTTATGAAATGCGCAAGCATTGGTTTTTAGAACTTCGTTCAACTGTCGATTCATCAGTTCTTTAGCTTTCAAATCCTGATGTCACGCCTCCCAATTTTATATCCGTTGAAATATACCGAGATATGAATAAAAAGAACATAATGTTCGAGCGATAAATCCCAGCTGCAGAATCCAAGGTCGTCATCCTCGTACGAAATCGCTTCTGCCAGTCCTGGCGGTAATCTTATTCGAAATATTCAACTGGGATAAGGTTAACGACCGACAGAATGATTGATCGACGTAACAAGCTATCCTCTGACCTAGCGGAAGATCGTTTTGTGCATAGCTATGACTGACTTCCTGAATTACCCCACGTGAAGGCATTTTTCATACTCCATTCCACAAATTGCATAAAGCTTCTCTTAATGTCGTTTTTGCGTTTGTAATATTCTCAACGATCTCGTGTCACCGTCCACCCAGAATGGAGTCAGACCCTGACAAAGAGCGGAAGGACGTAGAGGACTGGGAATGGCAACCGACGGGAGGCGGGTTCCCATTGCGACCTAGAGGAACCAGAAGAGAGACGTCGCTGCAGGGGTCATGGAACGCGATAGTGAGCTCGAACGGCTCTATGACGGAGGCTTGCATCCAGCCTGGATGGCGAGTCGGGGATCTTATCCTCGCTGCGAAAGTCCTCCAGAAACAAGCCTCGCCTCCTACTTATTCCGACGAAGCAGAAATGCGACGAGTATTCGGCCTCGTCTACGACGTCCTGCGATGTAAGTAAACCTCGTTTTATACTCTCTCCGGGTTTGGTCTGACTCAAGGTTATCAATCGCCAGATAAAAATATCCTGAACCACGCTCTCGAGGACGTTGGCTTCTGGTACCACAACCCGGAGTGTAAAAACGACGAGAGAATCGTCTGGCTCCTCCTCTACGACATGCAGGGTAGGAAGTTCGGTCGTCGTGGTGAAGTGAACGAGGTCGCGGCTCGAGAGAGAGCCTTCGAGGAGGCGGGGCTCAAGGACATCGAAGACGCCTTGCTCAGGACGAAGACGAGACTCGCGGCGAGTGTTTCGCGTCTCAGAATAGGCGGTTCAGCCCTGAGTTTAGGTACGTTTGAAGAAAGTGCGATGAAGAAAGAAAAAAGGAAGACTCATTGTATCAGCTTGACGGAATTATTCGCCAGGTGAACTCCTCCCGCAGCATCTTCGTACAGCCGAAGGTGTGGTGTGGGGCGAAAACGGTGCCATAGCATCGGGCTGGGTTAACACACTGAAAATATCCGGCAAGGTCGAATTTATAGAGGAAATGACGAGGCTAGGATTAAACCTCTGCGAAGATTGCTCAAACGACGAACTCGACGAAGGTACCTTCGTCTTCGACCCGATGTGCCCCAAGGTCGTCAACTTCCACGATGCTGCCAGAGAGACCATCGCCAAGTCTGACCTAGTCAAAAACCATCAATTCGTGTTCCTGGTGCGTATTTATCATGCCAGTGTCTGAAGCCACATAATCTGTCCATTTCACCTGACTGTGTCATACAGGGTGGAACATTTCATGGGTCGAGAATGGGAGGGGCCTGAAGTGGCCAAGATAACTTTCGGAAGGTCAGATTTAGATTTAACGTCGAAATGCGTTCTTGACATCAAATCTACGTCTGACCGTTTCAAGGTTACGCCACTTTAGGACCCTCCCATTCTCGGCACATGGATTGGGCCACCCTGTACAGTGAAAAAATGATACTGATGTCCCGAGATTCGCGTCGGTCTAGTTGCCAGAATCCTCGCCTTTGATCATTCGATGTGCAATTGGTCTCCAGTATAATTTCCTTGTCACCGTTAAGTTGTGCTCATATTTCACGTTCCACTAACCGATGTACATGATTACTATCGAAAGCCCAGATGCTCGAGGCGCCTGAATCACGCGATGCAAGCTCACCGCGCTTTCTCAACTATAACTGTCTTTACGCTACATCCAAACTATTTGGAAGACAATTACAACCCAAATGCACTTATCGCACGCTAGTCATGCGAAGACCTTTATCCTCTTATCCACCCCATTATTCTCCCCTTGTCGTAGGAAAGGTCGTTGTGTTTAGGAGCCGCATCGTTAGCTCAGGCGGTAAGAATGGGACATCTATGTGGCCCCGTTGTTCTCACTCACGCGATCGCACCAAGACATACCGGCTACTTGGCAGGACTTCTAGCAGACATCGACGACGCTGGTAGACTCCTAGCCTTCGGCACAGGACAGCTCAGGAGAGACTATGAAAACTATCTTCGAGATCTTGGAGTCACGCTGCAGCAGTGTCGAGTCTTTTCAGAATCGTAATTAACACCCAATTTCCTCCAGTCATGACTAAATTGGAAGCCACTTCGTCAGGATCCTAAGAACCGGTCATTCCGGATGAATTTCCTGACCACTGAACAGTCTGAAGAACAACTTCACACTGTTCGGTCCTTAGGGATTCACCCTGTATATGATTCATATTTGACATTGGATCCCAATACTGAACATTCAACAAGAACTCGAGTGTCTATCTCAAATTTTGATGACAATCCTCCAGGTACATTTCTCCTCCTGCTTCGGCAGAGTTGGAAAGAGCTACGATAGTGCTAGCAACTCCGCCTTGTAGCTACACTGGGGTGAGGGACGCCGTTGACTTGGCTGTTGCCAGAGGAGGAGACACGTTGTTGTTGGAAGCATTGACGGACATCGACGGCGGTTTGAGACAGCCTCAGACTCTGCTCGCCGAGCAACTGGACACCTTGCGTCATGCTCTGACCAGGCCGAACGTTCAGCTCCTCATCTACGAAGCTTACAGCGTCCTTCCCACCGAAACAACCGAAATGGTGGAACAGGTCACTCAATACGCCAATAGGATGGCTGTTGAAAAGTACATCAGAGAGCATTCGGTGAGTTATCAGACACAGGGATCGAATCTTCACTGTTGACAGAGTAAAAACGATTCTTCCACAGCCGAAGAGGAAGATCGTGGTCAAAGACGGTGCGAGCAGGAGCGCCAGGTCAGCGAAATCGATGAAACGAAATCAGCAATCGCTCGAACTCCCGAAAACACAACCTGACGATCGACGATCCACTTCGGTCTACGAAGACGAGGATGAGGCTTCGATCTCACCGTCCATCGAAGACAAGGTGACTTACAAATCACCAAGTTGAACTAGATATAACGATTCTGTGTTCATTCCTGTTTCCTGAAGGTTCCTGATAGTGATTTATTCGAGTTCGGTACCGTCGACGAGGTCTGTGGCAAGTCTACCGACAAATTGATGGACAGAGGATGTTATCTGGCCCTGATACGTCGCAAGGAGATGATGCAGTTCAACTCCCTGTTCATGATAAAGGTGGCAGAGGCCAAAGGGCTCTTCGGGGATCCCAACAAGCAGCCTGCTCAGCCTAAGGAAGAGCAACAGCCTGCCCCTGTGCGACAAGCCCTGCAGCAAAGTCGGAAAGGCTGCAAGCGGAACAAGGTGATGTCGACGACGAGTGTGAATTATTTTTAAGATCGTGTTGCTACAACCGCGATTCATCCGCAGATCCAAATGGGGCGAATCACAGCGCCGACCTTTTCATCGATGGTTAGAAGCTACAAGCAGAATCGATCCTGTCCGAGACACAGTCACCACGTCGCTCATGACGAGAGAATCTGCCTCGAACAGGTACGAGACGCTCGTCGTCGCGACGCCCGCCGTTGGTGGGACGAACTCGCGCCGTATTTGCTACGATCTTCTCCGAATGTTCGTAAAGCTTCTGGTTTTCGAACCACGCGAACGGACCCCAAGACGAGGAAAATATTCTACTCGTTACATGTGGAGGAGATTTCCTACATGAGAGCGAACGGCACTGTTCTAAGTGCCTGAAACTCTCCTCTGGTTGTCTAGTATTCTGATATAAGCTCTGCCTCGATTGCTTTTCATCCTACACCTGTTCCCACCTCACCTCCCAATCCCGTATCACAGATACCCCGGGGTTCTCGACTCTAGTGTGTATGAAGTGGATTCGGTTCGCCATGAAATGACCTGCGATTATAGCCATCGATGTCGAAGACACCGTCATAGCTACGTGAATTTAGTCTCGCCAAATGAATGGCGCGATGGAAACGTGTATCGAACGCGAATACGAGGATGATACGAATAAAGAAACATACATGCCTACCCGATGCATTCATGTGTCTAACTTTTCTCTGCCCTCTTCAGTCTTCAGTCAAGCAGTCCCATCCCGATCCGACCCAGATTTCTAATTCCAGGTTCGCCCAGGATCGAACAGCAGCAACTCTGCTTCGGGATCGAATCCGCTCTTGGAGCTGTACTGTTCGAGGAAATGTCATGGGCATGTGCTCGACGGTGCTGGTGACAAGGTGACCGATGCTTCGATCCGTAGGCAAATGGAGTCACCGCAGCAGCAGGAGGAGAGTGTGAAGCGTCTGAGCGTCCCGACGTACGCTAGTTCGAAACGAACCAGGTCTAAATACTACGGGAATCAGGGAAACGAGACACCGACACTAGAAACGACAACGTGGCATGTGTTTCAATTCACTAATTGCTGTCACTTGAGATGCGAAAAGAACTACGACCGACGAAATGATATCTACAGAACCATCCTTCGAGGCGTTCATTTCGCGATTTAGAAACTTACCACTTTATACTTAAGATCAACGTACTTGTATATAAAACTTACATTTTTACACAGAAACGTCGATTACTCTGTATTTTTGGTCAACTTTCAAATTTTTTTTTTAATTTTGCTGTATCACAATGGTTTAAACATCAGAACGGGCAGGATTGAAAAGCTTCTCAACGGTCACGGATCGGAGACCGTTGGTGCTGATGGTTCTAACTTCGAGCAAGACCATACCTCGGAGATCGAGACCACCCACGAACGTCTCAGTGCGTAATGGAGTTCGGATACGACCCACGATTTCACCCTCGGCGAAAATCTGTCAATTCATGAGGACCTAAGGGAGGGCTCGACCGCTATGAGTAGCTATAAGAAGTATCGGTCACATAGAGCTGGCTATTTTTTTCTGAATGCTGTTTTGTGTTCCAAAAAACATGCTGTACAGCCAAAGGCGGGAAAACTAGATTTGAACATCGACGAATTTCCTTACGCGGCTCAAAGTGAGGTATCAAAAATCTGCTACGAATGATTTTGTTCAAGACAGTAAACTGAGCGTGAAGAACAAATTTCAGCCAGAGAGTTATTCCACTTTACAGCTGGAGGTGTGAAAATCAATAGCTCCTACAATTTTAAATATTTGTCAATAATATTTGGTGTGTACGTTGTGTACAAGAACGCATTCAGAAAAAAAGAACACCTATTTGTGACCACTATTTCTTCTAGTTGCGTTGATCGGCGAAGCCTCCCCTTATAAGTATATAACTTCAAAGCTAGTCGTATATCGTGATGGGACATACCTCGTATCCAGCGACTGGTCCAGAGAGCGGAGGGAGCCAGGAGATGATCAGACCGTCGCCCGAGACTCTGGCTCTGACCGTCAACTTTCTCGGAGGCTCGGGGTGCTTTGGGTTTTCGTTCATTCGACATTCGCAATTGGCTTCTTCACCGTCTTCAGACACCCCCAGGTCCTGCTCCACACACGAACATGAATCGGACAAGGACGAGGGGACGCGATACTCACCGATGCACCGTGGCACTTTGGACATTTTTATCAATCACATCGTTCAACTCTTGGAATTCGTGCTCGATTCCCCGGAGATCATAGTCAACAAGTTGTGAATTGTTTGCTTCCCGAATCCCGCAGTTTGACGAATTTGAACCGGAGCAACAGCAGCTTTCTATCAATGTCGACAAGTTTGACAGAAATTTGGTAACGAATGGAAGAATCCGATCGTAGAGACCACATCGAGACATTAAACCAGAAATAAACTCGAAACTCCGTTCCAGCGTCATCTGAACGTAGGCTGGGACTCTGATCACGCAGGACACGACGTAAAGCATAAAAGTACCGATCCCAGACAAGTGGTTCGAAGAGGCGACGACGAACGTGAACAGACAAAGGACGTGGGAAATGAAAACTTTCGCGAATGAAATCAACGAGGCCGTCACATCGTCGGGTAAGAAATCACCAGCTGAAGACATTCTGTGACAAAAATCGGGCAGTCGGGGCACCGGACAGCAAGAGATCGAGTTCCTGACCGCAGCCTTGAGGGACGGTAAGTGCGTCCTCTGGAAGAGCATCAGCCTCCTGAAGACGTTCAGGTACTCGACAATCCTGCACAACTGGGTGCAGAATTTGGCGCGCAAATTTCGAAGGGATTGAGCCAAGAGCGCGAAGGTTCGACACGAAGAGTCTACGTGGCGTGACACGATCTCGCCCAGCCTCGCGAGGGTCCGCACGCCGGGAAGCGACCAGAAGAGTTTGACGATCGGCTCGAAGTGGGCCGAGAACGGACCCAGGAACTGAACGAGCGAGAGGAAACACTGTTTCTGGAACAGGATGCGAGCGAAGTCGGCCAGAACGTTGGTCAAATATCGGAGGTTTCCGGGTATCTCCTCCATCCAGTATTTGAAGGTGTTAACAACGTCGGGAAAGGGGGGCAGCCCGGAGTAGGAACGAAGAACGTGGGACAGCGTGATGAGGAAGAGGACCATCAACCCGATACACAAATCTCTGTGGCATGTTTGTCGTCCACTCACTCTCGTCTTGGTACTTCTGAGGTAACTCCACAACTCGGATCGGTCAAAATCGCTCACACCCGGATCACAGAGGCGCCTCGGATCGGCGAGGGACTCGAGTATCCTCGACGTCTGCTCGGGGGTGGCTCCCCTCTTCAGCGCATCCGCCAGAGCCACTATCATCCCATCCTTCGTTCGGCACTTGCTCTGGAGCAATCGCACCGTGCACATCAGGCCACTCGGTGTTTGCTTGACGTGATTCTGCGTCCTGGGACATTCGCAGTCCGCCTTTTCCCCGGGGGAGGCGGAGAGGCTCGAGTCCTCGGTGGGACTGAGGCAGCCACGGCTTTTCAGAATGTTTCTCAAGACGTGGTTGCGGTTCTTGAGGTTCTCCAGACCTTCTCTGAGCTTCTCGACCTTGCAGACCTAGTGAATCGAGTATGTTAGGTTTTCTTCGGCTAGATCGAAGCGGATCATAGGATCGTGTGAGGGTTTGGTCATGGATCGCATGCGATATTGTCGCTTTCACGGATCTCGCGTGAGTTTACACAGAGCAATAACTCACTAGCGTTTCCATCCCCGGTTCAACCGAGTATATAACAACCCTGGAATGTTATCCACGCGATATGTTTCCACCCGAGAATGAGAATAGGAAGTAACGGGATCGAGACACGCGCTCGAATTCCTCAGGATGCATTCGGCTAGCCAATAAATCCTAATCCTGATTGTTAATTAACCTTCTGAATTTCCGGAGGGACTTCTTCGGGAAGTAAGCAGGTACATTCCACAGGATGAGGGGCAGCTGTGACCTCGGTGATGATCGGTTTGCACATCTGGCAAGGAGGCGATCTCTCATCGACCACATCGCACGTTGCGCAAGCACAGGGGCAAACGGTACACATAGGGCCGGAGTCGTGATTCGACGTTTCGCATCGGCAAATTTCGCACTGATCGGTGTTATCTTTTCTTCTGTTGCCTCCTGATGCTGTTTGGAAAGGATAATTGAGACGATATCGATAACCGCGCAGGAATGAAAGACCGACCTGACTTTTCCTGGTCTTCGTTCTTGCAAATCGCACACAAAGATGCGCAGAGGGTAAAATCGCACTCGTCACACCGAGCGTCTCCCCTTCCCACTTGGCTGTATCCGGAATCGTCGGTTTCGGACGATGGGATCGTGGTCTCGGTTATAGTCGAGGGATCAGACGTCGAAATTGCGCTCGATTCAACCGCCTGATCGCAACTACACCTGAAATTAATTGACGATCAATTTTCTGGTGATTTTTGGAAGCGTTTTTTGAACTTTCTCACGGGCAAATGTCAGCCGTTTCGACTCGCATCTCTGAGCAACCACAGGGACACTCGGATTCCGATGATGTGTCATTGCAGCCACAGCGGCATCCATCACTCGACTCTTTTTTGTGCTTCCTAGCTGGGATTCCCCGGCTGGTTTTTCCGCTATCGGAGGAGCTTCCGTCGGGCTCCTCGTCACCACCGCCGTCCAAGTCATTTTCCCAATCGGCGCAGGAGCAGATAACGCAGCTGTCGCACTGCTCGACGATTATACATCAATTTAATCCTTCATGACCCGCGAAGAAATCGCAAAAATTACCTTTATGGGCTGACCGCAAGGACAAGAGTTGGGGTCAAGGTTGCTCAGGGCTTTCAATCGTTCGGCTGTTTTTCTTATCGGTTCCCTGAAGCTGGACGAGAGTCCCTCGTTCTGTGAACGAAGGTGGTAGCTATTATATCCCACGGAATTTTGCGGGACGAAAGTCCGAACTTTGTACCTCAGCCTTTCTGTACGCCTCCTTGAACTGACCAGCCAGAGCTTTCAGGGCTTCGGGATCCTGTGGTATCCTCGCGGCGCAATTTCCCGCCTTGGCGCACCGAGGACCCAAATTTTCTCCAAGACAGTCGAGGCTGGGGTCTCCCATGATTGGGATAACCTGGGAAGGCGAGCTTCCAAGAACCCGCTGCTGAACTTCCCCCAGACATTTTTGGGTGCATCGTAGCTCAGCGGTGAGATTTCTCGCCTTTGAAGTCAGCTCCGATTTTTCCTTGTGCAAATTTTTCAAATTCATGCTGATTTTCTTGCTGCTAGCTTCGAGCTCCTGGATCCGCTGCTTCACTGGATCGCCGCAGGTCTTGACCGCTCGACACGCGTTCAGAGTCTGGTTCTTCGAGCCCGGACACGCCGGCTGGCAGGGCAAGGCGCTCTTCTTGATCCCCGGAGCCTCTGCAGCCTCGCCAAGAGTGTGACCGGCCTCGACGAGCGCCTTCCTGTATCGCTCCTCCTTCAATTCCATTTCGTATATCTTCTTACGAAGACGTTTCTCCTTCCTGGCCAACACTTGCAGCATGCAGACTCGGGGCTCGTCGGCCTCGTCGATCATGTCATCCGCGTCCGCGGCCCGACCGCATTCAGATTTCCCGCAGGGTGGTTCGACGCCTCCCTCAACCCCGCCTAGAGAAAAATCGTTTTATCGATTCCAGAACTTGAAAGGGATTTTTGGTAAACTCACTGCCTTCATTCTCGCGGGTTTCTTTAACCGTTTCTTCGGCCCGTGTCAGTTGGAGGAGATCAGGAGGCCGTTCTCCTTTCTGTACCGCGATACTCGCTTCGATTAACGCGGTCGGAAGCATAGCTTCCAGTCTGTCGAGTCTTTCTCTGAGGCAGTTGGCGTGACACTCCAAATCATTGACCCGATTCTCACCGCGACATACGAAAGTACCGAGTCCGCCGAAGCAGGCGGTCGCTTTTGGACCGTTGATGACCATTTTCGATGCCTCAGTATCGAGGTTCCTTTTTGAAAAAATGCTTCTGTCAAAGATTCGACGGACGTGCTATTCTTCTCTCTATTTCATTTTGCCTCTAGTTCCGAGGAACTGTTTGAGGTATCACGAAAATTTATAGTGTAACGTGTTTTTTTTTTCGATTTTTTTGTGATAAGGAAGACTTAGAATTTGGAAAATGAAGTCACGTCAGATTTGATCGCACAGCTGTTAAAGTCGATACCAGAAAATCGTCGGCAAGATCGATACTGAAAATATTCGGTTTGACGCTGTGAAATTAGCAGCCGGTTGAACAAACTTCCACCATGAGTATCGTAAGAAGTTTCGAAATCGAGGATGTGGCGAGCATTTGCGTCAATGGCGGCTTCACTTATCGGAAAAGCAATTCTTATTAGAGATAATTGAGGACGTCTGCGCCGGATTTTCCTGCTCGAAGATTGCAAATCGGTTTCGAACATCCTGAAACAAATCGTCCAGGACTTGAGAGTAAACATAAAGTGACGTCGTGCACATTCCCACGAAGATGTGAAAGACTGTGGCACACGATTATGAAATGGAGTGGAAAGCTCGCTTATGATCAAAATGTGGCATCTCGGAGATTGGCTTCGACGCAAATTCGTCGTAAGCGCCGATTCGTCGGCCGGGGCCGCACCGGGTGAAGAGAGCTGCGCTTTTGGAAGCCCTAAGTACTTCCTGCTCTGCGGTTTGGGCGGGATAGTGTCATGCGGAAGCACCCATACCCTGATCACACCTCTAGACTTGATAAAATGTCGTCTGCAAGTGAGCGAGTCACCTTCTTTTCCTGCAGGAATGAATGACCACTGACCGCGCGTTCCACCAGGTTAACTCGGCAAAGTACCAAAACCTGGGTACAGGGTTCAGGGTGACGGTTGCGGAGGAAGGAGTCCTCGGTTTAACCCGGGGGTGGCTTCCCACCCTCCTCGGCTATTCGACTCAAGGCTTGTTCAAATTCGGTCTTTACGAATTCTTCAAAGTTTACTACGCCAAGTTGGTCGGGGAGGATATCGCATTCGACTACCGGACTTGGCTGTATCTGATGAGTTCTGCATCGGCTGAATTGTTCGCTGACGTTGGTCTCGCCCCCATGGAGGCAGTCAAGGTATTATAATGACCGTCACACCGGGTCAATTTGACCCGATCAAACTTTGAGCGATCACCAACGTTATATTTCCGTATGAAAATTCAGAGACATGATTTGAACATTGAAAAATATTCCATCATCGACGAATTAAACTGTGAATTTTTGGTTTTAAGGCCCTAAAAAAAAATTCCTGGAAAAGTTTCCGGAAAAACACGGTTTTCTTGTCAATAATTCATAACTTGTTCAATTTTCGATATCTTCCCGCAAAAATGTAGAACAATACTCTTGAGTTATGGTACTTTGATTAAAAAAATTGTTTTACACGGTGTCTCTCAAAAAGTATATTTTCATTGAAGGTTGAACTTGATGATCGAGGCCTTGAATGGATGAAAGAAGTTTATTTATACATTTTTGTCTGTTTGCTACATTAAAAAATGCATCCGGGTCAGATTTAGCAAATTATTTGAAGCCCCTTCTCCGCCTCCTCTTCAGGTTCGCATTCAGACTTCTCCAGGCTTCACAACTTCGACGACCCAGGCGATGAGCATAATGATGCGAGAAGGTGGAGCCGGAGTTTTCTACAAGGGTCTGATCCCTCTCTGGTTCCGGCAAGTCCCTTACACGATGATGAAGTTCACCTGCTTCGAGAAAACGTTGGAGATGCTGTACCTCTACGTCGTTCCAAAACCACGATCTCAATGCACAAAAGGAGAACAACTCGTGGTGACATTCGCCGCTGGCTATATAGCCGGGGTTTTTTGCGCGATTGTCAGCCATCCGGCGGATACCGTAGTCAGTAAATTGAACCAGCAGAAGGGATCGACCGCCGGGCAAATCGTGAAACAGGTGGGTTTCGCGGGGCTGTGGAAAGGACTCGGGCCCCGCATCATCATGATAGGGACGCTCACCGCCATGCAATGGTTCATCTACGACGCCTTCAAGGTCTTCATGAAGATGCCGAGGCCACCGCCGGTCGGAGAGAAACGAAGAGGCTAAACCGTGTACATAAGAGTCTAATAAACGAGTGCTGATCAATTTTCTTGTTCCTTTCTTCGGGCGCAATCAGAGTGTGGCTCGAACTCCTCATCGGAGCGAAAAAATAGGCTTTGCGGGTCGACGCAATGCGATGACTCACGAGGAGTCCCTGACTCCTAGACGTAAGCTCTGCGGGAGTCACCGACAACGGCACCGCACGTGCTCGAATCTGGCCATCGAGCCGTACCGCCGTGGCGGAGGGCCACTCCATTGAATTTTAACTACCCGTCACGAGAGCCTACTCAATCCATTCAGTCGAGCGTAGAGACTTGCGGAGTTCTTGACGCGTTACTTCCCGTAATTTAATTTTCCTGGTTCACGATATCGAGTTGAGTGGAAGTGTGAAAATAATCGTGCTCTATATCGCGATTCCGTTATACAACAGACTCGGAACATCGTGATCGCAGTGAGATAAGGAACGAGCGAACCATATCGCAGGGGTTAATTAGGTCTGATTGAATTCAATCAACAGAAACTCATGATTCATCCAATCATTTATTCATTCGATCACGACTTTTCTACTTTCGTTTTTATACGATTATCGGAAAATTGATATCCTCGGAGAATAATCAGCCCCGATCCGTCACAGAGGCGTAATTGAGTAATTAAGATCGGAAAATATAAATTAAAGAGGCGTCAAGGGGCTAATAAAATTCGAGAGAAGAACTACGTGGGAAGACGGTGGCTGCATGTCCAGTTCAAACAATTTACTGGTCAGTTTACACTGTACACTAGGCGACACCGCCTTTGGTATTGTTGTATAGTTTGAAACCGGAAAATCGGTGCGGCTGTTGCGTAGTTGGAGTCTACAGAACGAAAACTGTACAAACTGGGTAAAATTAATGGATAATTTTGACAAGAAGATGAATCCGAGCCATTAGAGACAGTCGCTGTAGCCGCGAGTTGGGCATCGTTAATTGCCTCTTGTTTGTTACCGAGTCGTATTTTGCTGATTGTGTGTGTAATAACCTAGAGACATTCCACCTCGGTCCGCCGCATGGTGAATTTTTATTGTCGTGGCCACATCGAAGCGAAAAGTTATTCGAGGCGATGACTAAACGCGCGGGGTTTTCAGATCATTTATCCTTTCGGTACGAAAAACGTTGATCGTCGTTATTTATCGGACGGACAATTGAGTCAGTCGTAATTATTGTTCGTAATCTTTTCTCTGGATTGTTATTTCAAGCTGGAAGAGCAAGATAACGCGCACTTATCATCCCGCATCCTGTCACAACGTTCACAAAACCACATATACAAGGAAGAAACTAGAGGCAGTCAAGGCTTGACAGTACATATGACAAATCGTTTCGTGTATAACGCATATTTCACTCTCCTGGGATTTATAGGGTGCTATTTAATCGGTGCTTCAATAATTTTTTATTCTTGTGAAGAAACGTTCAGTACCATAGTACAAGAAGTACCATAGTTGTTTTTTTTTTTTTCGTTTCTCAAAATTGCAGATGATACGATGCAGGAAAATGGTATAGAATCGGACGGCGCGATCTAAACCGCAGTAAGATGAACAAATGTTTCAAAGCTAATCGAGTTCACGCCTCGGAGTTTGATAAGACAGTTTGAAAATTGTTCGGACGTAGAAGAACCAGTGCTGCACACACAAAATGGAACTGGACACTTCCTTCCTGAACGGTAAGTTGACACTACAGTTTTATTTCTACAAATTTTGTGGATCAACGACTGTCCAGTCGTCGGAATCGGGTCCGGATTCAACAATACGGATAAAAGCCTCAGGCCACCGAAAGTTTCGGCGTTTTATACTGCACAGAAAAAAAGACTACTTTTGAGACGAGGATGAATGTTTCAATTCTTGATTCCAATCCCAATGCACAAAGCGGGGCTCGAAAGAAAAACCTGGATTCTCGTGTCAGGATCTAAAATTCCCTGAAAATCCCAGGATATTTCAGGTGGTTTTTCTATTTTTCCAAGTGTATCGAGATACGGTTTTTATCATTATTTCTCCAAGTATACTGGATCAACGTTTTTCTTTGCAATTTGATTGAATTCAATTTTTAATCGATCACTCTTAGAACAATTCCCTGAGAATTGTAGGACTTGCAGGTTTTTCGAAGAGGTGTTATGAGATACTGAACAAGAGTTACATCATCGTCCCCAACCAGAAAAAATTGCCAGTTTCTGAGTTCCGAGCCCCGAAAAGTGGTCGTTTCATTAACGAGCCCCAGAATAGCATTATGAGCACATTTTTTAGATGAATTTGTAATATTGTCGTACGTGGAGAAAAGTATCACGTTCAACGAACATTGACGTGTAACAGGCTATAGCGGTATTTGCATGCTCTACCTCAGATCTGTGATCCAGTTTTGGAAGCATTATCAAAAATCATAAATTTTTGTATTATAGATATTACAGAAACTGAAACTTCGAGCTTGGTATTTCTTGACTTATTTTATTCAATTCAGAACTGTAATTAAATCAATGAATTCTGTTGTCTCACGAAACATTTGAACACCAAACTTATATTTGATAGCATGTCGAATGCTAATAATAGCGACATCCCTATGCATTATAACTATAAATAGTCACACGAGAATATCTTTTCAAAGTATTCTTGGAATTTTTCCTAAATTGGATTTTGACGATCGACCTTTTCGGCAGCAGTGCCTTTTGGTAGCCTCAGGTATCGCGGCCACTGGTTCCGGGCCTTTATGGTCAGATTTCGTTGACTTTGGATTCAAACTCTACGTATTGTAGCTACATTTTTTCCCCGTTGTGCAATGTCGGAGACCGGAGTCACCACAGAACCGATGAAGTCAGACGATATACGAAGTCCTGCAATGATCCAGTGCAACGGCACCCGTTACGATTCGATTTTTCATTGTATGGGATCGTCATATTCTCCCACTTTTCTGGTATACCTCTCAAATCCATTCGATCTTCCAAGTTTTGAATTACGATTTGTCACAATATATATTTTTTTGTGTCAAGATTGATTTAGTAGATGAAATACAAATATTCTTCATAATTATGTCACTTTGATGCAATATTATCGTCAATTCGAAATTGAGTAACGTTTGAATCGGTCTTTCCAGCGCGCCTTGCTATGACCTCATTATTCAGTATGACAAGCCTGCCATCTGGCGTCGTTTATTCGAAGACACTCCTCACTTGACGCTCTGTCTCTCCCGTTCTTACTTTATATTGAAGCATATACAGGGTGAATTCCTAACCACGATACAGTCTGAAGTTGGTTAGCATCGAGGAACAAGCTTTCAGACAGTTCTGATCCAATCCAACAGTCTGAAAGCTCGTTTTTCCATTCTAGCCAAGTTCAGACTGTATCGACTCGAATACATGGCCCCAAAATTGTTTATTCGAACCTCAGGGCCAATCAGGAAGCGTTTCTCCCCTGAATATAAAAAAATGAATATATAAAACAGTGTATTAATGTCGTAGACAAGTTTCAACAAGTATGAAACCCATTTTAAACATTTTTTTTATTGAGACAGACTCAGAGATACACATACTTTGTCAAAAATCAATGTCACTATCCAATGACGAATCGTCTCATGTGATGGTGAATAAGTGATCCTCACGATATCGCGGTTCGCTAGGTATCGTTTATTTTCCAACCAGCAAAGTAGTGCACGTACATTTTCACAATACAGTGAAACCCCGTTAAGATCATCGGGCCGGGGTGGATTCTGCTACTACGAGGGCTCCCACTCTTCATTGCCTCACCGCAGGCCCGTCCCCCTCCCCTGTAAGCTCGAGCGCCGAAGCTATGGGAGTGGGGGAAGGTCACTGACTCGCATGCGGGGAATCTGCTCTTAACGGGGCTCCACTGTAGTCGATCGATGAGTATGTAACTAATGAGTTTACCATCGATAATTATGCCCAAGCCCCGAATACAATGACGCAACGTTGGGCTGAGACTATACTTGTGTCTGGTTTCAGTTCCTGTATAGATAGGTGCGGCATGCTGACGCGTCCTTGGCATTATTTGACGCGATTGTTCGATGCATGGCCCTTGTGTGAATTTCGTCAAACGAATACAAAGTGGCTTCACTACGGAAATTCGATGATTTGTTTTGTCCTCATTCGCAATTCTATTTCAAAGTAACATTATCGGTTTCAGAGCTCTTGGAGTTCCTGTGCATCCTGAAGGACATCGATCTTCCGGCAAAGTTTCAGAAGACCAGGGCGCGTTTGATGAACCGTGTTCAAGCGGTGGCTACATCAGCGACGGGAAATTATATACACATGAAACCCGGAATTTCCAGGCCAATTGAGTATAACTCCAGCACCGATAATTCATCGGCGGAGTACATTGCACCCAATAACGCGACACCGGTTGATGAGGAGCCGAAATCGACACCGGGTGATGGGCCCAAACAGACACCGCAGCTTCCAAACACTTTTCTTTCCGCCTATAAGAAGCTGAAGCTGCAGCCTGATTCCAGTGCCAGTTCTACCACTACTGCTTCTATCGCTCCACTGTCTCCGGTCAGCTATTCAGTGTTGGAAGATTCTTCACCAGCCTCGTCGAAGACGGCTGTGCAACCGGTCGCTGCTGCTCCAAAGAGTATTGGAACAGCGAAGCACGAAGAAACAAAAAATTTTTCGATCGAGGTTTACCAGGAGATGAATTCTTACGAGGCACAAG
The DNA here is from genome assembly GCA_018257835.1 of Euura lappo. Taxonomy (NCBI): domain Eukaryota; kingdom Metazoa; phylum Arthropoda; class Insecta; order Hymenoptera; family Tenthredinidae; genus Euura; species Euura lappo. The sequence continues at coordinate 35,722 of JAEUYN010001299.1, forward strand.
ATAAAGCCGTCATTTTTGGGGATCTCAAGAAAAAGGAGAGGCGATTTTTCTTCGAAACCCTCCGCGTTTATTGGTCGGGTAGGTTGATGGAAAAAAACTCCTTCGTCTCCTAACTGCAATGACCTTTGGAAGAATAGAGATGAACCAAGTCCGCAATTTTTAAAATTGATCGAGGTATCGAACTCCACATGAAATTTGAATTTATCGTCATTTTCAGATACGTTTTTGCACTTTTTTAAAGAACAAAAAGTCGGATTAAAAAACTGTGCTATGAAAGCTTAGATAATAAGGATGTGAAAATGGTGTATAAATTTCTGATCGATTGGATGAACGGTTAAAAAGTAACCGTGGTTACAATTTTCATAGGTACTCTTCGCAAGCTCTACTTCCGCGGCGTTTGAAGGCCGCCATTTTTTAAAGAAATTGAAAGTTTTCTTTCCAAAATGAATCTCAAGTTGTGTACTTTGGATTCCCGTGAGGCGATCAAGTTTTCCTCTATTCTTTGAAAAGTTATCGTTCTTTGAATTCGAAGTACACATTCATGATGGCCACTATAGAGAGTAAGAAAAAATCCCTGACTTTTCCCGACCATTTTTCGGATTCCCTTACTTTTCCCTCACTTCCAGTTTTCCCCTGACCAGTGGCCACCATGAAATTTTTAGTCTTTATCCCACCCTTACCCTCATTTCAAACAACGTTTTTTTCCAGCTCTGGTAGGGTACCATTTGCTAACTTACGGGAACAGGAACGATCCATCACCCACGCTAATTCTTTCCCTGAGAGGATGCACGTGTAATCCGGTAGCAAGTTCGCCACGTAACGCGAAGAAACAGTCGGAAACAGTATTCGAAATTTGTACGAAGGACAGAACCATTCAGGTACGTAGAACGTAGATTTGGGAAAAGATATCCGGCACATCCCTAGACTGAAGATATACGAATAGCAATGTCCTCATCATCACCCTTCTTACAGTTCACGACATCAGAAGCCCAAAAGATGGAGGAATGGGTAGCAGCGATTAGACAAGCCGAAGCAAACTCTCGTGACATTGTTGAGGAAGTACGGAACGACACCTCTAGTCCAGATGTGATCGAAGAGGAATCTCAGTCGGAAGAGGAATACGAATCGGTCATCACTGACATCCCGGAGGAGGTGCACAGACCCAAAGCAAACCTGAAGCCAAACAAGGTATCGGTGCTACCGACGAAGCCGAAGCACGAATTGAAAAGAAATCCGATTTCTCAAGGCAGATTACTTCCGCCGACGCCAATCCCGAAGGAAACTTACAACGAAATAGAGTCCACGACGGAAGAAAATTATTCAATACCTACAGAAGAGGAGAACGACCAGCCGGAAGACATATACGACAATATAGATCAGGTGAAGATGCAAGCATCGGGGAAGACAGAAACCAAGGAGATTTACGACGATATAGAAGTGCTGAAGAGAGACGCGAGCAAGATTGTGCCAGAATCTATCGAGACGGAGGCAACTTACTACGACGTAAGTGTGGCGAATAAGAATGTGGGCAGGACCACAGCGAGTGAAGACGTTACAAGAGAATTTAAGATGAAGATGACCCCGAAACCTAGAGAAACCGAGGGGACTTACGACGATGTAAGTGTGGTGAAGAAGATTGTGGGCAGGACCACAGCAAGTGGAGACGTCACAAGAGAATTTAAGATGAAGATGACCCCGGAACCTATCAAAACTGAGGAGACTTACGACGAGGTGGACGTTGTGAAGAAGGAAGCTGAACATATGAGACAGAACCGGAAACCTGTAGACGTCGTTAAAAAGCTTGTCCCAGAATTTCCACAACATTCGAAAAATTCACCCAAGAGATTTAACTTCGGTAACATGTTCAAAATGAAAAACAACTCGCCGCCTAAGGAAGAGGCGAAGAAGGAAACATCGGAATCAAACACAGCGTCGAACCGGAGGAAGAAACCGATCGCAGCAGAGACGGACTGCTACGTGAACAACCTAACGCTGATAGATCACATATACAAAAATCCTCCACTTCCGATACCGGTTCATAAAGCTGATGATGACTCGGATGAGAAGAAAGAGGAAGAATCGATTTACCACGACGTTGTTCTGAAGGTAACGGACAAAAGCAAAGAGATCAGAGTCGATATCGAGGCGGAGAAGCGAAGGAAGGGGGACATAGTTGTGGCGAGTCTCAAGGAAGCCGTTGATAAAAAGAACAGCAGACCTTTGCCCAAGCCAAAGCCGAAGCCTCAGAGGAACGTCGTTCGAAATTTGAACAAGAGTTTTGAACAAGAAATCTACCAGAATCAATCAGTGGATGAAAATATCGAGGATGGTTTGGAACATTATCAAGTTCCGAGGGGGAACCAGCACGCACAGTCTTCCGTCGAGGACGACGACTCCGACCAAACTTATGACGACGCTGCGATCGTTGCGCAGAAGAAACGTGAGATCGAGGAAACTAAACAGAAACCATCGGTTGCTAACGCTAAGAAGAACGGCGTGCCAGTTTTTCCAAATTTCAGCGACAACCGCTTCATCAATACATCGAATAACAAACTGGCATTCAGGGATAAATTGAGTGCTGAGAAAAAGACTTCGAATCGATTCATCGGTGTAAGGAAACTCAAGGCACAGGAGGAAAAACCCATACCTTCGGGGAATTGTAAAATAATGGCTCATGACAGTGAAATTTATGACGATTGTCAGATGAACGGATCTTTCAGATCGCAAGTGAACTGAATCGACGTGAAATGAACTCAGATGAGCAATGAAGCTCTATGTCTATTCGAATCGATGAATATTTGTATGAATAATTTGAGAATCGTGTCCTAGCCCGCAGATTTGATCAAGAGCTTGTATTTTCAATTTTTATCGACGAAAAAAAACATTTTCACTGAGGTGGAAGATTCTTTGCGAAGAGATAATTGCAATTGAACAAACTTTGAAATTGAGTTGAGAAAATTGTCGAGGGCGTTCTTTGGGCTATCGTTGAGCAGAGACAGTATCGAAATATGAATAAAAATGTACTCTTTATATTCCTGATATAATATAAGAATTATAAAACTAAGAAAGAAAAATAGCAGTTGGGTATTTTCGGCATTATATATTATAATACAGTGTTGGACGAATTTGTGAATAATTACGAATTACAAATGTAATTCATAACTGATTTTGGCTGTAATTTGTAATTAAAATATAATTTATCACACCGTTATCAGATGCTGTCCAAACACTGTGCGAATAGATAAGGCTTCTGTGTACACTTTCTTTTTATATACTTTTCTATGTAAATATGTGATATTCGTCAGCCTGTACATATGGATAAAAAAAGATACTGCATAAATATGCTCCATTCAAGTAGAATAATGAAAGACAGTAGTGAATGAATTTTTTGAATGAAACTTGAAAGTTAACCATGGATCGTGGTTCGCTATCCACGTGAGAAATTTATTTGTATACATATATACATATATTACTTTGCTCTTTCTTGCAATGAATGATCGATCGAGGAATGAACGTAAGTGATGTACTTTATCAATATTATCAACAAGGCTGAGTGTAGCAGATTGCGAGATGAGGAGATAATGCAGTTCGTGTATCTATCTATCTACGTTTGTTTATTAATCGCTATTTTTCTTACTCCAGACACCGAAATATTTCGCGTAATTTTCCTTTATAACAATTTGCACCTTATCAGTGGATAGAATAACGTTGTCGATAAACTTTTCCAAGTACTTGGTACCCGTTGCCTGGTAATACCTCATCGGCTGACCGGTCTTTAGCTCTAAGTAATTCGAAATTGAGTCAGCGCGACGCTGATCGAACAATGGCAGCGTCACAAAAGCTAACGCAGCTAAGAAACTCAGAACTACCAGCCAGAAGATCAGTCTGATTAAACCTCCGCACAGTCTAGCTGCGATTCCACCTGAAATTAAGAGCAAAAGGTCATTAGTTGTGAAAATTTGATCCGATAATAGAATATCGTTCAAGCTTCTCACTTTTCTTCGCCGATTTTCTCTCCGATGAATTCGAGGCATCGGATTTCAGTCTCGCGGCGGATGTTTGGCCGTTGGTCTTCTGTTTTTCTGATTTCAGGCTCGCGGGGTTCTCCTTATCTACTTGTGACTTAGATTCCTTATTCTCAGACTTTTTCTTCTTCTTTTTCCCGTCCTTTTTACTCGGCGCTGCGCTTTTTTCCGCATCTCCTGTCCCAAAAAATTGTCAATCATTATCAAATTCCTCGTTTACACCGAGTGCACGATCATCGGACAATCACCCGCAGCTACGGCGTTTATTCTACGCTGTTTGTCGTCGTCTATCGCTCTTTTGGCCTGGCTCAAATAGGCCACTACGTTACGAGCACAGGTCTGGCACTCTCTGGCGTTGCTACAGAGTCCGGCGACACTCGCTACCCCCGGGGTCAACGGGTTCTCCTTCAAATCTAACCATTTCAGGTTCTTTAGCTCCGCTAAACTCAGCGGCAATCTGCTTATCTGCGATCGAAGACACAAATTATAAATCAATTAGGAAAAAATGGGCGATCCAGTCGTGAAAAAGTTGTCTCCGGACCTGATTACTGTAGAGATCGAGATACTTGAGCTGGCGCATGTCCCCAAAATTCTCCGGCAACTCGGTCAGTTGGTTTTTGCTCAAATCCAGCTTCACTATGTGAGTTAATGTGGCAAAGTTTTTCTGAAAACGATTATTGAAGAAGATTAAATAAATGTGGGGAATTATTTAGGATTCTGTTTGACAATAGCGACCGAACTTACGGGTAAAGAGACGAGTCTGTTGTTAGAAAGGTCTAGATGAGAAGCTTTCCTGATCTGAGCCTGAAACGTAGAAGCAAACATGTGAAAGATTAAAATTATCATTGAACGGATTACGATACTCACGATATCTTTAACGGGAACCTCTTGGAGGTCAGACATGCTGAGATCGAGCGTATCATCCTGGAGTTTATCCTTCAAGTTCATCTTTACCGACATAATGACGCCTTTTTCACCTGCCGAAGGACAATGAGACTGAAGAATCGGTTGTAAACAGATGACTGTGTCGTTTTATTTCGCTCTGGCTCCGAACGGTTTCTTTTTTTATTCGATCGATCGACGTTTATTTATTGTAACGATTCTTTTTCTAACCTAGAAATATGAATATCGTCTGAATCAGTTGACTAAATCCACGAAATATTTATTGCTTATAATCGAATCGATAATTCACGCTGTTCAGAGCACGAATCGAGTCAATTAAGGATAAGAACATTGATATGTTTGGTGCGTTTGTACGAAACCGGCTGCAGAGCCTCTCAACACGAGTGTCTATTCTCATATTATTAATTATTATTATTATTGCAATCTATCGATTTATACTACTTATAACAAATGAAGGTTTGACAAAAACTTACCGTTTTTTTTATTAAATATTTCAGCGAGTGATAGAAGCCGATAAAATCGAGCTAAAGAACCAGTTAATCAAAATCGAAAATATCCTTCAATCGCTTCTGTCCACGTAGACACCGCATTGGGCGGTGGGTGGATTTTGACAGGTCTTTAGACCCCAGGGTCACCAACGGTTGAGGCTACACGGTGACAGTGACGCCAACGTTTGTCAGACAACTTCAGAGCGATCTCGATATCGCGTTGTGACGTCATCACTGGATCAGAGGCACGGTCGTATCACGGAGTAATAATATGGAGGGCCAGCTTGTCCACGATCGACTGTCATTTGTCATCCCCATTCGCGGCCGCTCGGTAATAGTTCGGCCGGCCGCCACTGCACTGCGTTGCGAGCGGAGTGGCTTCAGTTTTGAACGAAAAGCTATGGGATTCAATGGCGAATACACGTGGCGTGATATTTAATGAGCTTATGAAAGTGTTTTATCGTGCTTTAGCACGATTTCGAAAGTCATCAAGTCTTCTCATACATCAGAGACAACTTTGTGATAATATATGCTGTATTCTATTTAGTCGTAGCCGAACGACAGCGTATTTCTCTGTCTATTACTTTTACTACATTTTGCTGGAATTTGTGTCAATCATTATTATTAATATACTGGTAATTTTCTGATGTTTAATTGTATATTTCAGGATACCTAAATGCTTTCGCCTAGTTCTCCCTAATTTCTTTGATATTTCTTGCTTATTCTGAAGATCAATACTTCTGACCGAATCCATTTCAAATCGGGCAGACTGGAAATCGTGATGTCACGGAATTTTTGCAAATTGAATTATGTTGTTGTTTGACGAAAAAAAAGCGACCCGTATTTTTTGTTTTGAAAAACAAATTTGCTACGAAGTTATTACTATTTGAGCATAGCGAATTTCTGTTTTATTGCGATCTGTCGAGTGAAACCCTGGAGTACCGAGCGTAGTTGTAGCCTAGAATTTAAGTTATTATTATTTAGTCACGTTTTCTTCATTCTTTAATGACTAGTCTTCTTCCGATCTTCCATTTATTATATTAATTTTGAATTTTGCAATTATTATAAATTTTCAGTATTGTCCCGGTAGACTCAGCGACGTTTGACCGTTTTTCGATTTACTTTATTCTGAATTGTTAATCTGATAATAGAGTATTATAATTTTCTCTATAATATCGAGTAAAGTCACATTGTTACCGTATGTCAAACTATTGTTAACTTTTTATTTTCTGATTGACATTCTGGAACGTCTGGCCCCTGAAATCCTGATATATATGGGGGATTCCAGGTCAAATCGACCGGCTGATTTCCCTGACCCCTTTCGATCTGTTTGCCCTTTTACACAGTGAAAGTACAAGTTGAAAGGATCGACTGTGAATTTTGTCAGATTTTTCTGACCAAGTTTTTTCTCACTACAGCTGGTCAAATAATCAGCTTTTAGCGTTTTTTTGATTTTTCAAGCCAACATAGCTTGAAATCCAGATGAGCAATGAAAAAAGTTCTCATACAAAAGTTTCGCGTCTTTCTTTGAAATTTCTGAAAATAATTTTCTGCAATTTTTTGTGCCTCGCGAAACTGTAGTTTTGGTTAAAAATCTTCGAAAATCTTCAGTAACAAAAAAGTGCCCTGATCGAATTGGCTGAAATTTTTACACAGCATGTCTTTTTCAATGCCAAAGGTTGTCTGGAAATTTCAAAGTGGGCTAAGCAGTGGTTCAAAAGATACATCAACAAATATTCGCAAGGTGGCGATAATTCGGCGATTATGAGGTCGCCAAAAAGTTTTTTCGGCCGCAGTTCAAAAATTCAAGGGCGATCACCAGTAGGTAGACAAGAATAATGAATTTTAATGTTGAATTTTCGAATCGTGGCCAAAAAACTTTTTTTGCGACCTCATAATCGCTGAATTCTTGCCACTGTGCGAATATTTGTTGATGTATCTTTTGAATCACTGCTCGGCCCACTTTGAAATTTTCAGACAACCTTTGGCATTGTGAAAGACGGGCTGTGCATAAATTTCAGCCAATTCGATCAGGGCACTTTTGAGTTATGAATGATTTCCACTCATTTTGTATTAAAACTACACTTGAACGGGGTATTAAAAATCTGATGAAAATACTCTCGAAAAGTTCACAAAAAACCTCAAAATTTTGGTATTGGAACTTTTTTCATACATTGTTGACGTTTTGAGCTATGTAGGCGTGAAAAATAAAAAAAAATTGAAAATAAATTTATTCGATTATTTTTCGTGATAGAATGATGAGTCAAAAAAATCTGAAAAAAATCACAGTTCATCCTTTCAACATGTAGTTCGACTGTGCAAAAGGACAAGAAGATCGAAAGGGGTCAGGAAAAAAATCCCGTTTTTTCGGTCGATTTGACGTGGAATCCCCCATATATACTGTGAGTTTCTCGCTATGCGGGCCACTCGGTGCGCCTGAAGCAGGCAACCGTACGTACGTCCCATAAGAATTAGCACGTGCCGTACGTACGGTTGCCTGTTTCAGGCGCACCGAGTGGCCCGCATAGCGAGAAACTCACATATGTATGGGGCATTCCACGTCAAACCGACCCCTCATGAGCGTGACCCTCTGGGATTTTGATGCCCAATGGATTTTTTGGTTCGTTTTGGTCAAAAATGATGCCTCTAATTTTTCAAAAATTTTCCGACATTTTTGAAGGTCGTATGGTGACCTCAAATATCATCATTGTTGGCGATACAAAGGAATTTGTGTCTGAATAAGTCTCTCAGTTTATATTTTCATTTCGGACAGTATTATGTATCCACGACTAGATAATATAGGGCTCCGGAATCCCTGTGACCACACAGTTAGTACGCTTGGCGACACCAAACAAGCAAGACCAAACGTAAACGAGCCTAATGCTCAGCTATTGTACAAGCATTGTAACTCTGCCTGCCTCTTTATTGAAAATACACGCCTAATCAAGTTTCAAGCACGAATCCACGCCTAACTCAATCTCCCAGTCATCTTCCTTCCACTTAAATAAGTTAATTACCGGCATCAGCCGCGAATGAAAAGTAAAATCATTCGACGCAAAAACAATCATCAAGATGGATATTTTTAAAATCGCTGATTTTTTTTTTGTAGAATCAGGGACTCGAAATCACATCGTTTGGTCATAGTCCGATCATGGGATGAAAATGCTAACATTTTTTTTTCAATTTTTGATTTTTCACAAAAATATCAAAAAAATTCTAATCATGGTTTTTTGTAGTAAAAAATAAAACAAAAAGAAACTTTGTCTTGGTGAAATTTGATTTTCTTGTTGGTTGAAGAGTAAAACGCCAAAAGCGATGCTTGATTCGAAAAAAAAACGGCAATCAACGATCGTTTTTGGCGTTTTACTCTTCAACCAACAAGAAAATCAAATTTCACCAAGACAAAGTTTCTTTTTGTTTTATTTTTTACTACAAAAAACCATGATTAGAATTTTTTGATATTTTAGTGCAAAATCAAAAATTGAAAAAAAAAATGTTAGCATTTTCATCCCATGATCGGACTATGACCAAACGATGTGTTTTCGAGTCCCTGATTCTACAAAAAAAAAATCAGCGATTTTAAAAATGTCCATCTTGATGATGATATTTGAGGTCACCATACGACCTTCAAAAATGTCGGAAAATTTTTGAAAAATTAGAGGCATCATTTTTGACCAAAACGAACCAAAAAATCCGTTGGGCATCGAAATCCCAGAGGGTCACGCTCATGAGGGGTCGGTTTGACGTGGAATGCCCCGTATACATTTGAGTCGTATTTGAGTATAACTCATTCTATTTTTGAGACTATTTGTCACAACCAGAGACTACTTTCTTCCTTTCTACGGAAAACACGTTACATTTTCGAAGAGTATGTTTAAAAAAAAAAAAATTGTGAGGCACATTTAATTTTGTATCCAGAAAGGCTTCCGAAAAATTCTGATACCATTATATTTTTAGAGAAATACAAAGCATTACGAGACGGAGATAAAAATGTTGGCAAAGTATAGCCTGATTCGTACCTTATTCTGGGCTGTGAAAAACCTTGGAATGTCTGCCATCAGCTTTGAGCTGCCTGGTAAACTTAATATTACCAGAACGGCAGGTTGGAACCAAACAATTTTCGAACTCTGACTTACTAATTGTTGCTAACAAAATGATCTTATTATTCACTAAGGATGGAATGAAACAAGAATAGAAATTGTTGAAGAAATAAGTGATGAAAATACACAAGATTTCAATTGTTTATTTCATTTATTTTATGTACAGAAATATTCAAAACGTAGGTAAAACCTATAAAATTTTACCCGCATATTTGACGGTAGTTTTATAGCCACTGCTTTGGTAATCTGAAAATTAAACATCTTAAAACATTTCAAAAATATATCAGCTTGCTCTCATTTCTTTCACCCAACGTAGATAATAGAATTCACACGATTCTATCGGTTGAAATAGTTCAAATGCGTCAATCGCGCCTATTACAGCCATGTATAATTCACGAATCTGAACGCCACTCCGACGCGAGCGCTGTTGCCGGCCAGGCGGTGAATTATTTTCGTTCGGCACCGGTTTGGAATCAAGCGCAATAGCGCGGCCGGCCCTCCATATTATTACTCCGTGGTCGTATACACAGGTCGAGCAACGGACGTGGTGGGGGTAGGCCCACTACGGGCCACTGCTATCGCGGGATGTTGAGAAGCGCATGCGCCGTTGAACCTACCCCACGATCGTGCCCACGATCCCTCGATAGCAGCGACGCATGTGGCAGCGAGCAGAAAGAAAAACGGCCGTGACTGTAACGGTGCCTCCAGGGGCCTTATTCTGATTTTGTATCACGCGTGATAAAGCAGACTTTCCGTCTAAAGCCTCTCTCTCATTGGTCCAAACGACGCTTATCACCTTTGTCACAGGTGAAAAGAAAATCAGAATAAGAGCCCAGGGTGAATTTGTAACGATGATACAGTCTGAAGTTGGCTAAAATCGAGAAATGATCTTTCAGACAGTTGGATCGCGGTCGAGAATTGTCTAAAAGCTTGTTATCAGATTCTAGCCAACTTGAGACTGTATCATCATCGCGAATTCACCCTGTATACCGTGAAATCGAGAAATACGTACGTACGTCACGTGCCGTAGGTACGGTTGTCTGTTTCAGGCGCACCGAGTGGCCCGCATAGCGAGAAACTCACGGTATAGAATTGTTACTTGATTGTATGTATAATCGGGAGGCATAAAAAGAAGAGAAGATAGAAGAGAAGGAAAAAAGTATAAATTAAAGAAAAACGCACAAGTTTAATCTCTCAAAAATCTATCATTATTATTATTATTATATTCATGGCACAATGATTAAACGATAGAAGATAAGAGAAATATAGCAAAAATACATGTTTCATCGATCATTTTTCATCAAATATTAATCAAAAATTCGAATATTTCCACTGGAAAAAATACAGTCTCCTTTCTTTCATTTTATAATTGAAATTCTTACGAACTAGGCAGTAAAAAAAAAATGGTATCACAGTTTATATATTATTATTTCAAAGTTAATTAATTAACCGTCGGAAAAGGCGTCCTCGATCTCGGCTTCGTCCTCGATCTCGGCTTCGTCTTCCAAATCGGACGCGTCTCCGTCCTCATCGTCGTCGGACTCTCCGTCGCCTCGACCCGCCCCCAGATCCGGGTACAGCCGCTTTTGGAAAGCCAAGACTGATTTTATCGCGAGCTTCTCCCTCGGATGGATCTGTAAAAAAAGAAGGAAAAAAATTGTTAATAAATATTGTGAAACAAAAAATGATATTTCTATCGACCTTTTCCAAAACTTTCTCCACAGCGTCCCTCAGTTTTTTGACCAAAGGTTCCTTTCTCGTGTCTATAACGAGGAACTTGAGTCCGGTGATCAGGGCTCTGGGATCTATCTCGCTGTCCGCTTTCAGCATCTCCTCGATCATGTCGACGGCCAATCGTTCATGGGTAGAGTACTCCAGGGGATCGTCGTCAGGTTTTGGTCTGACGTAGTACGCGATCAGCTGGATGACTTTGGTGGGTTTTATATCCGCCAGAGGACTGTCTGCCGGGGCGTTTGCCAGTATTCTCAGAGCCTGAAAGAGCGACGTGCAGAGAGTTCTCCTCCCGTCCTCCACCACGGTCGGGTAATTGTTGAAGAAATGCGTCAGGGTCTGACGCAGGTGATGGTCCTCGAGCGTGACTGGATTGTTCCACAGGATCAGCAGCTTCGCGATCAGGGAAGAACTCGCTATCCTCTTGTTCAGCACGAGCTTGCAGAGTCCCTCCGTCCCTATCGTTCTCAGATCCTGGTCCTGCGGGAGATAAAATCAATAAGAATTAAGGATACAAGACAAAATTGGCGAGCTCTGAATACTGACGGCGTTGTCCAACAACCCGGTCAGAACGTTGATGAAATTCTTGTTGGAGGCTTCCGAATCGTCCTCAGCTTCGGGCACCATGTCGAAAGTCTGTAGGCCGAAGGTGAGGAGGAGGTCGAAGACCCCTTTGAGGGTAACGTGCCAGTCGGCTTGGTTCTCAAAGGCGATTTTCAGCAGGAACATCGGCATGCATTGCTTGGCAGCCTCCCTGTTCTTCATGCAGTAATTGGTCGTGCATTGGATCGCCAATTCCATCACCCTGGAGTTTTCGTGCTGTAAAATCATCGAAATTAGCGATGCGGAGGAAAAAACTGCCGTTCCATCGAAACCTACGCCTGTAGCGGGCTGGACGATCTCTTCGAACAGGTGCTTGAACACCTCGTGCGTCTTTTCGACCCCCTGCATCATGGCGTAGAGGATCTCCAGGCACCTGGTGAGCGTCCACACCTCGTTTTTAACCCGCGGAGGATCTAGCTCGAGTTCTTTCAGCTGCTCGTTGAGAGCCCTCATTTCCTCCGAGATTTTGTGCGCCCTGACAAAGTCTTTTTCTGCGAACGCCTGATCCTGCTCGTCGTCGGCGGTGCTGAGACGATCCCTTATCTTCGATTTCTGAAAGGATCAAAGACGATTGATCGAATTTCGTTCAGATATCGCGGGCAGAATATCCACCTTTGCGGCTCTGTCCAGTTTCTCTTTCTCCAAAGACGGGGTCCGCAGCTCGTTTATCTCCGCGGCGAGCATGCCGAACCTGTCGTCGTTGTCCGCCACGACCTTCGCCAACATCGTGACGATGTCGAAAACGAGCCCTTTAGACTCCCCCTCCCGTTTGAGCGTGTCGAGTGCCAGCTTCCTGAGCTCCTGGCGCCCGACCTCGTCCGCCAGGTCGTAGCTCTCCGCGAGTTTAAACAACTGCGACAATACCATCGCGTGGACGTCCTTTTCCCACGGCTCCCACGACCCCTGCTCCACCTTCGCCCGGAAGGCTCTGACGTATCGGCAGAAGTACGTCAGGTCCGGCAGCAGCGACTCCACGTCGTCCGCGAGCTTCTCTCTCTGCAGATGCTGCACCACGCATCGCCAGTACATGGCGTTTTCGGCCGTCAGTTCGTCCACGGGGATCACCTTGGTGTCCTCATCGATCGGAACCTGCTTGACTATGGTCCGGAGATTTGTGCTCTTGAAGAGTGCTCGTAACACGAGATCGCAAGTCTCCACCGCGACCTCGGCGTCCAGGGCGTACAGAAGCTTGACGAAGTTTCCGTCGTACTGCTCCAGCCAGCCAGGAAGGAGGTCGCGTTCGACCGTGTCCCTGACCTCCTTGGACCGGTCGCGAAGCCCGTCCCGCAGGAGCTTGAGCCTCGCCTCAATGGTGAGCGACTTGATTGTGAATCCGCTGACGAATCTGAACGCCTGCCGCCTGACGGCGTTGCTCACATCCCTGGTCCTGGTCAGGCCGGCGAGCAGGGTCTCCTTGTTCTTCCCGATCTTCGCGATGATCGCCTGGCGCACCCTGGGATGCGGGTCGCATTTCATGTGGAAGATATAGGTCTTGATTATCGGACAGTCCTCTTTGCTCGGGTCCTGGAGATGGCTGAGGGCCATGACGGCCTCAGACCTGATCTTGGGGACCGGGTCGAGCATCCTGGTTACCATCCTGCTCGTGATATCGTCGAACACGTCGTCGTCGATGAGGGCTTCGCCCCCCATGGATGTGAGCAGCATGTTCAGGAAGTGGACGAACCCGAAGCGCAGGGAGGTGTCCGCCGTGTCGCTGTTGGAGAGCAGGAACTCGAAGAGCTTCTTCAGGAAGGGACACATCTCCTCGTCCACGTTGTTTCCGCTGGCCGAGTGGAGGCGGACCACGAAAGAGCACGCGAAAGACAGGATGTTGTTCACCTTCGGGTTGAACCCGCCGATGCTCAAGGGGATGGAGAGCGCCCTGGTGAACGCTGTGGCGAACGCCTCAACGTCCATCTGAAACGGAGAAGGTGTTTGTCTTGAGTTCGTTGTGAATGTGGATCGAAGAGTACTCACCGTTTGGTGCAATTCGTTCATCCTGTTGATCAGCGTCGCGTGATTATTCTTGGAGCCTTGACTCTGGCTGAACAGTTCCCTCACCTGGGGTACCCGAGGGTTCGGATTCGGCATGTTTGAGGCTTCGTTCTGAAAAAATGTGGAATTTCTACAATTCGTATCAAATTTACCGACTGCCCGGTTTCCCAGGTCTGTAACAACCCTGATAAATTGAATAAAGAGAGAAATAAAAGGAAAACCTGAACTTATAGTGCTCGTAGTGATGATAAAAAAACGAGAAAAAATTGTAGATAGTCATGATTCGAATGACTTTAAAGGAATACATTTTTTTCTTTCAATCGAAACTGAGAAAAGATAGAAATTGAGAACCAATTTGACAGACAAAACTCCTCAAAGACTGATAAAGGAATTTTTCGACACGTCCAGGTTTTCCTATTTTCACTTTAAAAAAGTAATAAAAGGAAAAAAAATTAAATAAAAAGGAAGATCGAATTAATTTCATACTGTTAACCCAGCGGTTTGTGGATTCTTTGCCTGCCTAAGCGTCGTTCCTTTCCCTTTCCTATCAGACATCTGCGTCTCCCCCAGGTAGACACCGTCGTACCTGTAATATGTAATTCAAAAAGCATTTAATAACTAGAATATTATTCATTGAAAGTAGGAGAATGTTTGAAGAAAACAAAAGTTCGAAATATCGATTTCAAAGATGGAATAAAAATGATAAACGCTAAATCAAAATACAAGAAATAATTTTCACTATATTGTTGGCAAGTTGATGAAAATAAATAAAAATTTCAAAATTTATTCTCCAATGATATCAAGAATAGAATCTTGTTACAACGAATAGAAAAAGAAACGAAAAAAAAAAAAATTAACTTACAATAGTGAATTATTGATCGCTGCTGATTATCATGCGAAACGCCGATGGAGGTCGAGGAGCTCAAGTGAGCTGGTATCCAACATTGATAGAAGACGGAGGTCTCGACTGGACAGTGGACACAACTTCAGATCTCCAGGTGAAAGGCTTTGATCTCGATGAACGGCTCCGAAGAGGGCATTCCTAGATTTGATGAGAAGAACGGCAGAAAAACAAATCAGAAACAATTTTCAACAATTTAGAAGTCATGAGAAGGCAAAATTTTATAATATTTTCTGTAATAATTGCGAAAATTGTTAAAAAAAAAGCGTTTTTTATTTTCAACGAAATTTCAGTCGATTGCAAGTGAATCTACGCGAATTTTTTTTTTCCATTTTTCAATATTCATGCAATAAGAATAAATGATATGACGAACTTTTTTGGATTGAAGCCTGAACTCAATTATTTTGGACGATATAAATAAGTCTTCAATACTACGATCTGATATTCAAACCTAAATCATTTATGTATTATTGAATATTCAACGAGTGAAAATTCGAATACACTCTTATAACTACACAATAGGCAAAAACCGCGTTGTCTGTTGAGTAGATCGAGGAACAAAAGGGTACGCATGGAAACAATGGAATCAAAACAAGAGATCGCGCGAGTCTTGTACAGTCCTGCGTAAACAAGGTCAAATATTGCCGGTGGAACAAACGAGAGTCGGAGAATTTTATTCTAAATCGCGTCAAATTTTACTTTCGTTAATTCGAACGTTAAATAATTGAGAATAAAACAAATAACTAACATTACGACTGTTTATTAATGTCTGAATTAATGATTCCATCACTGTTTGTTGAACACTATGTAAGAGAGAGAGAGAGAGAGAGAAACGATGATGAGACCATAACCGTGGTTCAATTATTTATTTTTTTTATCTCGAATAGCCAGGAAAAAAAATAGCATATCAGCATTAAGAAACAAATGAATGTTATTTTAGATGAGAAATCACGGAGACTTGAGAAATAATATAAGAGCGAAGAAACAAATGAATTCGAAACAAGATCCCGAGCTTTTCTCGAGGCACGTGCAAGATTTTGTATAACGACTTTAATTTACGAAATATAATTATGATTTTGTTGATAATTCGTTAATTTTATCGTTGATAAAAAATGATTTATTGCCGTTGCGCTGGGGTCAAATCGAGTAAAAAAGGGTATTCCTATGATGATCAGGTATTAAAAAGAGATACGTACTCCGATGTCACGATCGATCCCTGGACCAGCGATTCTCGAACGTCCACTCTCCACGATGTCTGCGATGCGAAGGCCAACAGCGTGGCCAACAGTATGGAGACCAGTGTTGCCAACCCTCTGATGGCAACCGGCCGTACTCAAAGTGAAAATGGACCGTATTTAAAAATGTCAGGACCGTACAATGATTTCGCGGAGCACATTTTTTATCTTCGTATCTTATGGTCGTATATTTGCCACTATTTTGCATTTTTCTCAAGGACTAGACGAGTTTTTCATCAAATTATTGACATTTTTACGATCAAGAATTCTTCGAAATAAATTCTAAAGATTTTGAATTTTTCAATTACGCAAAGCAGTTGCTGGGGACTTGGAGAAAACATTATTTTATTTATGTTTTGATGAATAATCAGAAAGTAGTTTGAAATGTGAGAGATTAGTCAGAAGAAGACTTAAATTTTTAGAATTTGTCCAGGACCGTACATTTAGCGTATGGTCGAGCAACTGGTACCGTTATAGTCAGTGTTGCCAGGTGGTCAAAGTGATAATCCTCTGAACTCATCTCAATTCCCCCTAAAAATCCCCTAGACAACCCCCTCCAATCAAACAGCGGTCCGCGGGACCATGATTTAAAAAAAAATGGCGGTGATTTCAAGAAATGTTTTTGCTTTCCGAGATCTAAAGTACTCGTACGACCAGATAAAATTTTATAAATTCCTACAGAATGACTGATTCGTTATGGTATGCTCGAAATTGGTGTGTTTGAGGATGAGTTTTTCAGTTCAAAGGCGATGAAAAAGCACAATTCTCGGAATATTGAAATCCCCCAGAAAATCCCCTGAACAATTCTTTCCCCTGTTTGTCCCCTAAACGTGATGAAATTCCCCTGAATCTAGGGGGAAATCCCCTAATCTGGCAGCACTGTGGGTAGTTCGAATCACGGTCGTATACACAGGTCGAGCAACGGACGTGGTGGGGGTAGGCACCGTAAAGGTGCCTTTTCATGCTGTCGCTAGTCGCTCATTTTAGCGACAAATGGATGACGTCATCTAATATATCGCCGTGGCAAATTTAGTCCATGAAAAGGGATCCGTCGCTCATTCCAGCGACGATCGCTCATTTTCAGCGACTAATAGACTTGTGACCGAATTACAAGATTGAAAATTAGAAATTAAAAATTATACAATACATAGCCGATAACATTACTCTTCAATCTGAAATAAATATATTAGAAAAGCATCGTAGAGCCTGGTATTCATTATAACAGAGGTTTACGCTATTGAAATTTTAAAATACATAACTAACTTATACATAACCGATAACATTACTCTCTTCAATCGAAAAATAGATATATTTGAAGGACACCCTGTATGAACTAAAATTTTGATCACTCATTTTGAATTGGCGTGCTCTTGAGCGACCACACAAAAAGCTGAACAATTTCAGCTTTATTACGTGGTGTTATTATGTCGCTAGCGAAAACCGTGTAGTCACGTGTTCCAACAAACGACGATCGTATAGTCACGTGATCACGGCTATCGCCAGAAAGAGCGACGTATGAAAATCCACCTTAAAGGTGCCTTTTCATGCTGTCGCTAGTCGCTCATTTTAGCGACAAATGGATGACGTCATCTAATATATCGCCGTGGCAAATTTAGTCCATGAAAAGGGATCCGTCGCTCATTCCAGCGACGATCACTCATTTTCAGCGACTAATAGACTTGTGACCGAATTACAAGATTGAAAATTAGAAATTAAAAATTATACAATACATAGCCGATAACATTACTCTTCTCGAGTATGGCCGCCATTTTTGTAGTTTGAATCGACATCTACGCGCGGGAGATTCAAATAGTGTTCAACTCGGAACGATTGTAAGAGAATTTTAGTCCATAACTAGATAATCAAGCAATAAACTACATATAAAAAAACTGTTCTCACGCAATTTTTAGCGTTTGCCGCTTACGTATCACACATTTTCCCATATTTTAGTAAACAAATGACGTCACGGTCCGATCGGACTACAAAGATGGCGGCTGTTTCACAAGCGGCCGCGCTGGGACTCGTGTCGCGCGATCTGTGGGAGACTTTTGTAGACTTTTAGAAACTTTAGACTTTAGCCAGTTGTAGGTATAACTGTAACAGCGGCAGTTTACTCAACCAACACGGAATACGTGATAAAAATAAAAACAAATTCGTTATGACAGTAGAGTAGAGTCACGTGAATAACTATAATTCTCTACATTGTAAGCTCGTCAGACCGCAGAAGGCATCGACGACTTTGAACTCGAGAATACATCGAGTAAGCGAATTTCACAAAATTACTGTCTATCGTATTTCAGGGAATTGTTATTTAACAAAAATTGATACACTCGATAGTAGCTTCGGTAAGTATTTTTCTAACGGAAGACACGACTACGTGGCAAGGATATAAAATTCGTCAAAAGTCGTATCAAAACCGCCTATTCCGCCGCTTTCACGATCATTAATAGCCAATGTAATACGCGGTCTGCACCGCTTCAGACGAGATAAAAATTATTATTCTTATTTCTTGTACCTTCTCGTCTGTGTGTGCGTGTACTCACAGTGTTACACGAACTTTTCCCCGTCATTCGTACTGCTGACAATGCGATTAGATAAACTACACATTCAATACACTCAACGATTGCAGACAATAGACACTATATAAAGCCGATTCAGCCCCTCTACGATCATTTAAGAGGCTGATATTTACTCGATCGCTTCGAAGTAGAAATAGAGATTTTTTAATCAATCAATTATTTCGCTTTGTTAGATAAACCCAGCGACAACGATGGCTCTGCCACTACCACCAACGTTGAACAAACTGTTCGGGTAAGATGATCTTATCTTGTTTTTTCTTTCCCTCATTCAGATGAAACAGTATCAAATATTTATTTTATATTATCACGGAAGACGTTGGGCAAATATTTTATCGACAGATTAAACACCGAAGGTAGATTCTTATCAATTATTATTGTCAATCCGTCGCTCTTCATTCTCTGACAATGTGACACATTTATTATCTAAATAATTTACACCTCTTATCGAGTGCGACAGGGGTATTAAGAAAAATTGTATCATTATCAGACAGTGAATTTGTAACGGGGTCCGTCGATCACTCAACGTGACTAGATCCCAGATTATCTCCCAAAAATTTCGGATATAATAAGGAAAATCTCTATTTTCTCAACAGCCACATCGACGCCCACAAAGCCGAGTACATCGAGACCCTCCGCGAGGTGGTGGCGATAAAATCGGTCTCCGCATGGCCGGAAAAGAGGCCTGAGATAGTCAGAATGATGCAGTGGGCTGAGAAAAAGCTCAAAGAGCTAGGATCAACGACCGAACTGGTCCCCATCGGAGACCAGACGCTTCCGGACGGCAAGAAGATCCCCCTGCCTCCGATTCTTCTAGGAAACCTCGGCTCCGACCCCAAGAAGAAGACCGTCCTCTTGTACGGCCACTTGGACGTACAGCCGGCGTTGATCGAGGATGGCTGGGACACCGAGCCCTTCACCCTGGTGGAAAAAGACGGAAAACTGTACGGCAGAGGGAGCACCGACGATAAGGGACCCGTTCTTGGGTGGATCCACGCGCTGCAGGGATACAAGGCCATCGGAGAAGAGATTCCCGTCAATATTAAGGTGATTATAAGCCTGCGTCAGGATCTCGCGGGATTCTAATCTCCCCTCGTGTTCGTTTCAGTTCGTTTTTGAAGGGATGGAGGAGAGCGGAAGCGAGGGTCTCGACGATCTGCTGTGGGCTGAAAAAGACAAGTTCCTCAAAGGCGTCGACTACGTTTGTATCTCCGACAATTACTGGCTGGGAACAACGAAGCCTTGCATCACCTACGGTCTTCGCGGTATCTGCTATTTCTCGCTCGAGGTGGGCTGCGCGGCTAAGGACCTCCACAGCGGGACTTTCGGAGGCACGGTTCACGAGGCTATGGCCGATTTGGTTTTCCTCATGAACACCCTAGTCGACGTGGATGGCAAGATAAAAGTAGACGGAATCTACGACAAAGTAGCGAAAATCACAGACGCGGAACTCCAGAGCTACGAGACCATCGAATTCGACGTTGATGAATTCCGCAGCAGCGTTGGAACCACCAGATTGGCACATAACGAGGACAAGGTATTGAGATATTCGACCGTAACATCGAATATTTCAAACTAATCTCGGTCTCCTTTTTCCAGACCCAACTTTTGATGCATCGCTGGCGTTTCCCAAGCCTTTCTCTCCACGGTATCGAAGGAGCGTTCAGCGAGCCTGGACAGAAGACTGTGATCCCTCGCAAAGTGATCGGGAAGTTCTCCATCAGGATAGTGCCTGACATGACGCCGGACGAGGTGGAGAAGAAGGTGGAAGCTTATCTGGCGAAGCAATGGGCGACTAGAGGCAGTCCTAACACTATGAAAGTGAGCCTGGCTCACGGGGGAAAGCCCTGGACCGAGAACCCCGACCATCCTCATTACGTGGCTGGACGGAAGGCGACCAGACACGTCTACAAAGTGGACCCTGACCTGTCCAGAGAGGGTGGATCGATTCCGGTCACGCTAACGTTCCAGGAAGTGACTGGAAAGAACGTTCTACTCTTGCCTGTTGGCGCTGGCGACGACGGAGCTCATTCTCAGAACGAAAAACTGAACGTTTTTAACTATATCGAGGGCGTAAGTATGAATGAGAGAGTCTTAGAAGACTTTTTGGACGATGTAATTGTTTTTTCATAATCATTATAACGTTTCTTTCTTCTGATTACAGACAAAATTACTTGGAGCTTATCTGTACGAAGTTGCTCAGCTGTGAACTGAATGAAATCTTCCTAAAAAAAAACCTTGTAAAAAGGGGTACGAAAGTGGTCTGATTATTATATCTTTATATGTTATTTGCGATCGACTAAATATCGTCAAAAACTGTACCGCATTTTTAATCCATATATGAATAAAAATTGATACGTTATTATATCCCGTGTTGGGCTGGTATGAAAATAATTACAATAAACTAGGAAACCTGCGAAATTCTTTAACAAGATTTGGTTAAGATTTAGTTTTAAAAACTTCGTACAATAAAAAAAAACATGTATTATTTGATATAATCACCGTAAAGTCAGAGAAACATTTTGTAATAATTCCAAGTCGACTGTTTCTTCTGCATACGGAGAGTCCATGCAGGTTCTCCTCTGTTGCCATCAGCCGGGAGGCGTATGAAAACAATTTTATCGCCTTGTTTCCACTGTAAACCAGATAAGAAAATTGATAACGTGGTACATGAATCTAATTGATCGAAGCTATACAAAGAGAAGCCAAGGATAAAAATAAAATTAACGTACTTTGAGCTCTTGGGAGGTAGAGACCAAAGTTATCTGGACATCGTCGGGGAGCTGAATCGCTCCCAAGCGCAGAATATTATCCTTTGGCCAACTCAGAAGAGTCGCGTATACTTTTTGCTTGTCGGCACTCTGAGTGTACCAAACATCTCCTTTCAGGGTATCGTTCTGCACAGCCCACGGTTTGCTGTCGTAAATCGCTTCGCCGTTTGTCGCGAGCCAGACTCCTGGAGGATGAAGAACGATATTTAGAGAGATGTTGAGATTATAAAAACTGAGGCAATTGCCAGTGGATGGACGACCAATCGTAAGCTTTGTGTTCAATCGACCAATACCTAGTCCTTTCAGTCTATCTTCGAAGATGGGCGAGATTATGCCATCCTTAGTGGGTCCGACGTTGATGAGAATGTTGCCTCCGCAGCTCACGGTCACTATCATCTCGTGCACGAGTTCCTTGGTCGTGAAGTAGTCTTCCAACGCTGCGTCCCTCCTGAATCCCCAAGAGTGTTTGTCTAGGGTCATGCAGTTTTCCCATTTATGGGGTTGAAGAACGCCTGGAAACAAATAAAATCGAAGATTAATGAAATATTTGCGAAATCACCCGTTCTCTGATAGTCCAGTTTTTCAAATTCAATTTATACCTTCATAAATGTGATTCGATTGATCAATTTTAGCTCCGTTTCCAGATTATTTTCATTCTCTTTTATCATAAGTTATTCTCTTGTTTTAATCTTGTTATCAATAATGCAAATGATACATTGCTTGCTCTCTAGCTTTAAAAATGAAACGGTAAGAAATAATACTGAATGATTGAACGATGAATCGAATTGATTTGAACTGAAGTCGATTCAAACAAATACAAAATTTGAATGTAATTCAACTTCAAAAATTCCAATTCGATTCAGTTTCAAATAATTCAAATAAGATTCAACCTCGGATTCAATTCAATTCCATGGAATCAAATTACATTCAGCTCAATTTAAAAAACTCAATTTATCTTGAAAAATTCAATTCAATTCCATGGAATCAAATTACGTTCAGCTCAATTTAAAAAATTCAATTCAATTCAGTTGCAGAAAATCAATTCAACTCAACTTCAAAAGTTCAATTCAGTTTAAAAAATCGAATTCAATTCGAAACAGTCCCAAAAATTGAAATTCAATTCAACTTAACTTCAAAAATTCAATTCAGTTCCAGGAATTCGAACTGAATTCAACTCAACTCTAAAAATGCAAATTCAATTCAATTCAATAATGCATCCAGTTTGATTGAATTGCAGATGATTAAAACAGATAAAATAATCGCAATGAATAGAAAGAAGATCGTGGAAATCCCCAAACAATATTTTACCAGGGTTGTAACGATCCGTGCAGGTGTAATATCCTCCGTGGTGGCACGGTATGTTAGACCCCCATCTGTCGTTGACTACTACGGTATCTTTGACCGGACTATCATTGTACAACCAGGCCAAGAATTCTTTCGATTTCCAGTACGTGTCTGTAGGTTCCCAGTCACCGTCCGACCAAATGACCTCAGGATGGTAAAGATCGACCAGCTCGACAAGTTCTGGGTAAATTTTCTGTGTCACAAACTCGTCGGTTGACCAGTTATTCTTCTTGTCGTTCAAGTACATCGGATTGTACCACTCGTACAGCGAGTGATAAAGACCAAACTTCAGATCCGTGTTCTCTCGCACCGCGGTCGCCAATTCTCCTGTGAATCGATAATACAAATTTAACAAAGCCTCGACAACGCTGGGATTGAGAAATACATAAATATCCACAAACCTACGAGATCCTTGTGAGGCCCGCTGGCGGCGGAATTCCAGTTGAAGCTATACCTGGACGGCCACAAGGTGAAACCTTCGTGATGTTTGCTGGTCAAAACGACGTACTTGGCCCCGGCTGCCTCGAAGAGCTTGCTCCACCGAGTGGCGTTAAAAAATTCGGCGGTGAAGTCGGGGGCAAAATCCGGGTAGCTGAAATCGGGCTTGTAGTGTTTCTGCATGAAATTTTCATATTTTTTGCCTTTCGCAGCTGCGGAAGAAAGGATAAAGCATCGTGAGGTGATCCAAGACGGAGTATTTCGTTCGGTCTAATGCTCACTCTTCCAGTTGTACCAGAACCATTCTGAGCCAAAACTGGGAACGCTGAATACGCCCCAGTGGATGAATATCCCAATTTTTGCATCGTCGTACCAGTTTGGTAGCGGTCGATTATCGAGGCTGTCCCAGGTCGGCGAATACCGCCTGCCGCTAGCCGGACTATCGCATTCCGATTTTTTGTGGTACAAAATATCGGCTATTTCATTCGTTTTTACATTGTAAGGATCGAATTGAAACGAGTAAACCATAACGCAGGTACATAGTGATAATAGAACGCGTAAAATCATCGTGAATAAATGGAAACAATACTTTATGTGTCAGACCGCAGCAGCGCACCTCCTTTCGCACGGCCAGTAGGGCCACTGGAGTTTATAACACTCGTGACCGCCTTGTTGTCGCGTCATCAATTATCATCGGAAATAAACTTGGTGCTGATAACATACATATATGTATAGTTGTTTATGCAGCAGGTTAGGTTAGGGTAAGATAAACAAACTCTGTCGCTGAGCGCACGACTCGCCGCGCGGAACCGTGTTGGAGTGGACATCTATGTACAGACACTCAGTCCGTAACGGGGTTTAACCGACTGTTATTAAACCGACTGACTGACTGAAGTGCACATCGCAGATTTTTTTTTTTTTTTAAATGCATATTTGACCTCAAATGTCATATCGAAACTGATTTTTCGAACGAAAAGGTCCGAAATTTGAATTTTTACGCGTGTATACGCGATGAGTGAAAAAATCACGTTTTCGATCAGATTTCAACAGCCGCATCGTATCGATGGATTTCGGCAGATTTCAACAGCCCCATCGTATCGATGGATTTGGGCAGATTTCAACAGCCGCATCGTATCGATGGATTTCGGCAGATTTCAACAACTCCATCGTATCGATGGATTTCGGCAGATTTCAACAGCCGCATCGTATCGATGGATTTCGGCAGATTTCAACAGCCGCATCGTATCGATGGATTTGGGCAGATTTCAACAGCCGCATCGTATCGATGGATTTCGGCAGATTTCAACAGCCGCATCGTATCGATGGATTTCGGCAGATTTCAACAGCCGCATCGTATCGATGGATTTCGGCAGATTTCAACAACCCCATCGTATCGATGGATTTCGGCAGATTTCAACAGCCGCATCGTATCGATGGATTTCGGCAGATTTCAACAGCCGCATCGTATCGATGATTTCGGCAGATTCAACAACCCCATCGTATCGATGGATTTCGGCAGATTTCAACAGCCTCATCGTATCGATGGTTCGGCAGATGTCAACAACCCCATCGTATCGATGGATTTCGGCGAATTTCAACAGCCCCATCGTATCGATGGATTTCATTTGGTTTCAACAACCCATCGTATCGATGGATTTCGGCGAATTTCAACAGCCGCATCGTATCGATAGTTCCGGCAGATTTCAACAACCCCATCGTATCGATGGATTTCGGCAAATTTCAACAGCCCCATCGTGTCGTTGGATTTCGGCAGATTTCAACAGCCCCATGGTATCGATGGATTTCGGCAGATTTCAACAGCCCCATCGTATCGATGGATTTCGGCAGATTTCAACAGCCCCATCGTATCGATGGTTTCGGCGAACTTTCAGCAGCCCATCCTATCGATGGATTTCGAAGCAGATTTCCAACAACCCCATCGTATCGATGGATTTCAGCGAATTTCAACAGCCCCATCGTATCGATGGTTCGGCAATTTCAACAACCCCATCGTATCGATGGATTTCGGCGGAATTTCAGCCGCATCGTATCGATGGATTTCGGCAGATTTCAACAGCCCCATCGTATCGATGGATTTCGGCAGATTTCAACAGCCCCATCGTATCGATGGATTTCGGCAGATTTCAACAGCCCCATCGTATCGATGGATTTCGGCAGATTTCAACAGCCCCATCGTATCGAGGGATTTCGGCAGATTTCAACAGCCCCATCGTATCGATGGATTTCGGCAGATTTCAACAGCCCCATCGTATCGATGGATTTCGGCAAATTTCAACAGCCCCATCGTATCGAGGGATTTCGGCAGATTTCAACAGCCCCATCCTATCGACGGATTTCGGCAGATTTCAACAGCCCCATCGTATCGATGGATTTCGGCAGATTTCAACAGCCCCATCGTATCGAGGGATTTAGGTAGATTTCAACAGCCCCATCGTATCGATGGATTTCGGCAGATTTCAACAGCCCCATCGTATCGATGGATTTCGGCAGATTTCAACAGCCCCATCGTATCAAGGGATTTCGGCAGTTTCAACAGCCCCATCGTATCGAGGGATTTCGGCAGATTTCAACAGCCCCATCGTATCGATGGATTTCGGTAGATTTCAACAGCCCCGTCGTATCGATGGATTTCGGC
>JAEUYN010001300.1:0-13736 GCA_018257835.1 Euura lappo
ACCGAAATTTTAAAAAATCCACCCCTCGACGATATTGCGCGACAGCAGAGGATTCTACAAGTACGATGTAGGATCGGGGGGCAGATATTCACTCACATGGGTCGAGGTTCACCATTTTTTCGTACCGAAATTTTGAAACATCCACCCCTCGACGATATTGCGCGACAGCAGAGGGTCCTACAAGTACGATGTAGGATCGTGGGGCAGATATTCACTCACACGGGTCGCGAATAACTGTTTTTTCGCACCGAAATGTTGAAATATCCACACCTCGACGATATTGCGCGACAGCAGAGGGTCCTACAAGTACGATGTAGGATCGTGGGGCAGATATTCACTCACATGGGTCGAGGTTCACCATTTTTTCGCACCGAAATTTTGAAATATCCACCCCTCGACGATATTGCGCGACAGCAGAGGGTCCTACAAGTACGATGTAGGATCGTGGGGCAGATATTCACTCACATGGGTCGCGAGTAACTATTTTTTCGCACCTAAATTTTGAAATATCCACCCCTCGACGATATTGCGCGACAGCAGAGGGTCCTACAACTACGATGTATGATCGTGGGGCAGATATTCACTCACATGGGTCGAGGGTCACCATTTTTTCGTACCGAAATTTTGAAACATCCACCCCTCGACGATATTGCGCGACAGCAGAGGGTCCTACAACTACGATGTATGATCGTGGGGCAGATATTCACTCACATGGGTCGAGGTTCACCATTTTTTCGTACCGAAATTTTGAAACATCCACCCCTCGACGATATTGCGCGACAGCAGAGGGTCCTACAAGTACGATGTAGGATCGTGGGGCAGATATTCACTCACATGGGTCGAGTTTCACCATTTTTTCGTACCGAAATTTTGAAACATCCACCCCTCGACGATATTGCGCGACAGCAGAGGGTCCTACAAGTCCGATGTAGGATCGGGGGGCAGATATTCACTCACATGGGTCGAGGTTCACCATTTTTTCGTACCGAAATTTTGAAACATCCACCCCTCGACGATATTGCGCGACAGCAGAGGGTCCTACAAGTACGATGTAGGATCGGGTGGCAGATATTCACTCACATGGGTCGCGAGTAACTATTTTTTCGCACCGAAATTTTGAAATATCCACCCCTCGACGATATTGCGCGACAGCAGAGGGTCCTACAAGTACGATGTAGGATCGTGGGGCAGATATTCACTCACATGGGTCGAGGTTCACCATTTTTCGTACCGAAATTTTGAAACATCCACCCCTCGACGATATTGCGCGACAGCAGAGGGTCCTACAACTACGATGTAGGATCGGGGGGCAGATATTCACTCACATGGGTCGAGGTTCACCATTTTTTCGTACCGAAATTTTGAAACATCCACCCCTCGACGATATTGCGCGACAGCAGAGGGTCCTACAAGTACGATGTAGGATCGTGGGGCAGATATTCACTCACATGGGTCGCGAGTAATTATTTTTTCGTACCGAAATTTTGAAACATCCACCCCTCGACGATACTGCGCGGCATCAGAGGTTCCTACAAGTACGATGTAGGATCGTGGGGCAGATATTCACTCACATGGGTCGAGGTTCACCATTTTTCGTACCGAAATTTTGAAACATCCACCCCTCGACGATATTGCGCGACAGCAGAGGGTCCTACAACTACGATGTAGGATCGGGGGGCAGATATTCACTCACATGGGTCGAGGTTCACCATTTTTTCGTACCGAAATTTTGAAACATCCACCCCTCGACGATATTGCGCGACAGCGGAGGGTCCTACAAGTACGATGTAGGATCGTGGGGCAGATATTCACTCACATGCGTCGAGGTTCAACATTTTTTCGTACCGAAATCTTGAAACATCCACCCCTCGACGATATTGCGCGACAGCAGAGGGTCCTACAACTACGATGTATGATCGTGGGGCAGATATTCACTCACATGGGTCGAGGTTCACCATTTTTTCGTACCGAAATTTTGAAATATCCACCCCTCGACGATACTGCGCGGCATCAGAGGGTCCTACAACTACGATGTAGGATCGTGGGGCAAATATTCCCTCACATGGGTCGCGATTAACTATTTTTTCGTACCGAAATTTTGAAATATCCACCCCTCGACGATACTGCGCGGCATCAGAGGGTCCTACAAGTACGATGTAGGATCGTGGGGCAGATATTTCCTCACATGGGTCGCGATTCACCATTTTTTCGTACCGAAATTTTGGAATATCCACCCCTCAACGATATTGTGCGACATCAGAGGGTCCTACAAGTACGATGTGGGATCGTGGGGCAGATATTCACTCACATGGGTCGAGGTTCACCATTTTTTCGTACCGAAATTTTGAAACATCCACCCCTCGACGATATTGCGCGACAGCAGAGGGTCCTACAACTACGATGTATGATCGTGGGGCAGATATTCACTCACATGGGTCGAGGTTCACCATTTTTTCGTACCGAAATTTTGAAACATCCACCCCTCGACGGTATTGCGCGACAGCAGAGGGTCCTACAACTACGATGTAGGATCGTGGGGCAGATATTCACTCACATGGGTCGAGGTTCACCATTTTTTCGTACCGAAATTTTGAAAAATCCACCCCTCGACGATATTGCGCGACAGCAGAGGGTCCTACAAGTACGATGTAGGATCGTGGGGCAGATATTCACTCACATGGGTCGCGGTTCACCATTTTTTCGCACCGAAATTTTGAAATATCCACCCCTCGACGATATTGCGCGACAGCAGAGGGTCCTACAAGTACGATGTAGGATCGTGGGGCAGATATTCACTCACATGGGTCGCGAATAAATATTTTTTCGTACCGAAATTGTGAAATATCCACCCCTCGACGATATTACGCGACAGCAGAGGGTCCTACAAGTACGATGTAGGATCGTGGGGCAGATATTCACTCACATGGGTCGCGATTCAGCATTTTTTCGTACCGAAATTTTGAAATATCCACCCCTCGACGATACTGCGCGGCATCAGAGGGTCCTACAACTACGATGTAGGATCGTGGGGCAGATATTCACTCACATGGGTCGAGGTTCACCATTTTTTCGTACCGAAATTTTGAAACATCCACCCCTCGACGATATTGCGCGACAGCAGAGGATCCTACAAGTACGATGTAGGATCGGGGGGCAGATATTCACTCACATGGGTCGAGGTTCACCATTTTTTCGTACCGAAATTTTGAAACATCCACCCCTCGACGATATTGCGCGACAGCAGAGGGTCCTACAACTACGATGTATGATCGTGGGGCAGATATTCACTCACATGGGTCGAGGTTCACCATTTTTTCGTACCGAAATTTTGAAACATCCACCCCTCGACGATATTGCGCGACAGCAGAGGGTCCTACAAGTACGATGTAGGATCGTGGGGCAGATATTCACTCACATGGGTCGAGGTTCACCATTTTTTCGTACCGAAATTTAAAAAAATCCACCCCTCGACGATATTGCGCGACAGCAGAGGATTCTACAAGTACGATGTAGGATCGGGGGGCAGATATTCACTCACATGGGTCGAGGTTCACCATTTTTTCGTACCGAAATTTTGAAATATCCACCCCTCGACGATATTTCGCGACAGCAGAGGGTCCTACAAGTACGATGTAGGATCGTGGGGCAGATATTCACTCACATGGGTCGCGATTCACCTTTTTTCCGTACCGAAATTTTGAAACATCCACCCCTCGACGATATTGCGCGGCATCAGCGGGTCCTACAAGTACGATGTAGGATCGTGGGGCAGATATTCACTCACATGGGTCGCGAGTAACTATTTTTTCTTACCGAAATTTTGAAATATCCACCCCTCGACGATATTCCGCGACAGCAGAGGGTCCTACAAGTACGATGTGGGGCAGATATTCACTCACATGGGTCGCGAGTAACTATTTTTTCGTACCGAAATTTTGAAATATCCACCCCTCGACGATATTCCGCGACAGCAGAGTGTCCTACAAGTACGATGTAGGATCGTGGGGCAGATATTCACTCACATGGGTCGCGAGTAACTATTTTTTTGTACCGAAATTTTGAAATATCCACCCCTCGACGATACTGCGCGGCATCAGAGGGTCCTACAAGTACGATGTAGGATCGTGGGGCAGATATTCCCTCACATGGGTCGCGGTTCACCATTTTTTCGTACCGAAATTTTGGAATATCCACCCCTCAACGATATTGTGCGACATCAGAGGGTCCTACAAGTACGATGTAGGATCGTGGGGCAGATATTCACTCACATGTGTCGCGAGTAATTATTTTTTCGTACCGAAATTTTGAAATATCCACCCCTGAAACTTGATGTTGCGCGACAGCAGCGCGTTCTACAAGTACGATGTAGGATCGGAGACAGATGTTATTCGCTTCCGTGATTCGAGGTTCGCCGTTTTCGTACCGAAATTTTGAAACATCCGCCCCTCGACGATATTGCGCGACAGCAGCGCGTTCTACAAGTACGATGTAGCATCGTGGGGCAGATATTCACTCACACGGGTCGCGAGTAACTATTTTTCGTACCGAAATTTTTAAATATCCACACCTTGACGATATTTTGCGACAGCAGAGGGTCCTACAAGTACGATGTAGGATCGTGGGGCAGATATTCACTCACATGGGTCGCGAATAAATATTTTTTCGTACCGAAATTGTGAAATATCCAACCCTCGACGATATTACGCGACAGCAGAGGGTCCTACAAGTACGATGTAGGATCGTGGGGCAGATATTCACTCACATGGGTCGCGATTCACCATTTTTTCGTACCGAAATTTTGAAATATCCACCCTCGACGATACTGCGTGGCATCAGAGGTTCCTACAAGTACGATGTAGGATCGTGGGGCAGATATTCACTCACATGGGTCGCGATTCACCATTTTTCGCACCGAAATTGTGAAATATCCACCCCTCGACGATATGGCCCGACAGCAGAGGGTCCTACAAGTACGATGTAGGATCGTGGGGCAGATATTCACTCACATGGGTCGCAAGTAACTATTTTTTCGTACCAAAATTTTTAAATATCCACCCCCTCGACGATACTGCGCGGCATCAGAGGGTCCTACAAGTACGATGTAGGATCGTGGGGCAGATATTCACTCACATGGTCGCGATTCACCATTTTTTCGTACCGAAATTTTGAAATATCCACCCCTCGACGATACTGCGCGGCATCAGAGGGTCCTACAAGTACGATGTAGGATCGTGGGGCAGATATTCACTCACATGGGTCGCGATTCACCATTTTTTCGTACCGAAATTTTGAAATATCAACCCCTCGACGATACTGCGCGGCATAAGAGGGTCCTACAAGTACGATGTAGCATCGTGGGGCAGATATTCACCACGCTGGTCAGTGAATAACTATTTTTTCGTACCAAAATTTTGAAATAACCACACCTCGACGATATTACGCGACAGCAGAGGGTCCTACAAGTACGATGTAGCAACGCGCAGATAGCCTTCTACCACATGGGTCGCGAATAACGATTTTTTCGTACCGAAATTTTGAAATATCCACCCCTCGACGATACTGCGCGCCATCAGAGGGTCCTACAAGTACGATGTAGGATCGTGGGGCAGATATTCACTCACATGGGTCGCGATTCACCATTTTTTCGTACCGAAATTTTAAAATATCCGCCCCTCGACGATATAGCGAGACAGCAGAGGGTCCTACAAGTACGATGTAGGATCGTGGGGCAGATATTCACTCACATGGGTCGCGAGTTACTATTTTTTCGTACCGAAATTTTGAAATATCCGACCCTCGACGATATTACGCGACAGCAGAGGGTCCTACAAGTACGATGTAGGATCGTGGGGCAGATATTCACTCACATGGGTCGCGAATAACTATTTTTTCGTACCGAAATTGTGAAATATCTACCCCTCGACGATATTACGCGACAGCAGAGGGTCCTACAAGTACGATGTAGCATCGTGGGGCAGATATTCACTCACATGGGTCGCGAATAACTATTTTATCCTACCAAAATTTTGAAATATCCACCCCTCGACGATATTACGCGACAGCAGAGGGTCCTACAAGTACGATGTAGCATCGTGGGGCAGATATTCACTCACATGGGTCGCGAATAACTATTTTTTCGTACCAAAATTTTGAAATATCCACCCCTCGACGATATTACGCGACAGCAGAGGGTCCTACAAGTACGATGTAGCATCGTGGGGCAGATATTCACTCACATGGGTCGCGAATAACTATTTTTTCGTACCAAAATTTTGAAATATCCACCCCTCTACGATATTACGCGACAGCAGAGGGTCCTACAAGTACGATGTAGCATCGTGGGGCAGATATTCACTCACATGGGTCGCGAATAACTATTTTTTCGTACCAAAATTTTGAAATATCCACCCCTCGACGATATTACGCGACAGCAGAGGGTCCTACAAGTACGATGTAGCATCGTGGGGCAGATATTCACTCACATGGGTCGCGAATAACTATTTTTTCGTACAAAATTTTGAAATATCCACCCCTCAACGATATTACGCGACAGCAGAGGGTCCTACAAGTACGATGTGGGATCGTGGGGAAGATATTCACTCACATGGGTCGCGATTCATTATTTTTTCGTACCGAAATTGTGAAATATCCACCCCTCGACGATATTACGCGACAGCAGAGGGTCCCACAAGTACGATGTAGGATCGTGGGGCAGATATTCACTCACATGGGTCGCGAATAACTATTTTTTCGTACCAAAATTTTGAAATATCCACCCCTCGACGATATTACGCGACAGCAGAGGGTCCTACAAGTACGATGTAGCATCGTGGGGCAGGTATTCACTCACATGGGTCGCGAATAACTATTTTTTCGTACCAAAATTTTGAAATATCCACCCCTCAACGATATTACGCGACAGCAGAGGGTCCTACAAGTACGATGTAGCATCGTGGGGCAGATATTCACTCACATGGGTCGCGAATAACTATTTTTTCGTATAAAAATTTTGAAATATCCACCCCTCGACGATATTACGCGACAGCAGAGGGTCCTACAAGTACGATGTAGCATCGTGGGGCAGATATTCACTCACATGGGTCGCGAATAACTATTTTTTCGTACCAAAATTTTGAAATATCCACCCCTCAACGATATTACGCGAGAGCAGAGGGTCCTACAAGTACGATGTAGCATCGTGGGGCAGATATTCACTCACATGGGTCGCGAATAACTATTTTTTCGTACCAAAATTTTGAAATATCCACCCCTCAACGATATTACGCGAGAGCAGAGGGTCCTACAAGTACGATGTAGCATCGTGGGGCAGATATTCACTCACATGGGTCGCGAATAACTATTTTTTCGTACCGAAATTGTGAAATATCTACCCCTCGACGATATTACGCGACAGCAGAGGGTCCTAAAAGTACGATGTAGGATCGTGGGGCAGATATTCACTCACATGGGTCGCGAATAACTATTTTTTCGTACCAAAATTTTGAAATATCCACCCCTCGACGATATTACGCGACAGCAGAGGGTCCTCCAAGTACGATGTAGCATCGTGGGGCAGATATTCACTCACATGGGTCGCGAATAACTATTTTTTCGTACCAAAATTTTGAAATATCCACCCCTCGACGATATTACGCGACAGCAGAGGGTCCTACAAGTACGATGTAGCATCGTGGGGCAGATATTCACTCACATGGGTCGCGAATAACTATTTTTTCGTAGCAAAATTTTGAAATATCCACCCCTCAACGATATTACGCGACAGCAGAGGGTCCTCCAAGTACGATGTAGTATCGTGGGGCAGGTATTCACTCACATGGGTCGCGAATAACTATTTTTTCGTACCAAAATTTTGAAATATCCACCCCTCAACGATATTACGCGACAGCAGAGGGTCCTCCAAGTACGATGTAGCATCGTGGGGCAGATATTCACTCACATGGGTCGCGAATAACTATTTTTTCGTACCGAAATTTTGAAATATCCACCCCTCGACGATATTACGCGACAGCAGAGGGTCCTACAAGTACGATGTAGGATCGTGGGGCAGATCTTCACTCACATGGGTCGCGATTCATTATTTTTTCGTACCGAAATTGTGAAATATCCACCCCTCGACGATATTACGCGACAGCAGAGGGTCCTACAAGTACGATGTAGGATCGTGGGGCAGATATTCACTCACATGGGTCGCGAATAAATATTTTTTCGTACCGAAATTGTGAAATATCCCCCCCTCGACGATATTACGCGACAGCAGAGGGTCCTACAAGTACGATGTAGGATCGTGGGGCAGATATTCACTCACATGGGTCGCGAGTAACTATTTTTTCGTACCGAAATTGTGAAATATTCACCCCTCGACGATATTACGCGACAGCAGAGGGTCCTACAAGTACGATGTACGATCGGGGGGCAGATATTCACTCACATGGGTCGCGAGTAACTATTTTTTGGTACCAAAATTTTGAAATATCCACCCCTCGACGATATTACGCGACAGCAGAGGGTCCTACAAGTACGATGTAGCATCGCGGGGCAGATATTCACTCACATGGGTCGCGAATAACTATTTTTTCGTACCAAAATTTTGAAATATCCGCCCCTCAACGATATTACGCGACAGCAGAGGGTCCTCCAAGTACGATGTAGCATCGTGGGGCAGATATTCACTCACATGGGTCGCGAATAACTATTTTATCCTACCAAAATTTTGAAATATCCACCCCTCGACGATATTACGCGACAGCAGAGGGTCCTACAAGTACGATGTAGCATCGTGGGGCAGATATTCACTCACATGGGTCGCGAATAACTATTTTTTCGTAGCAAAATTTTGAAATATCCACCCCTCAACGATATTACGCGACAGCAGAGGGTCCTACAAGTACGATGTAGCATCGTGGGGCAGATATTCACTCACATGGGTCGCGAATAACTATTTTTTCGTACCAAAATTTTGAAATATCCACCCCTCGACGATATTACGCGACAGCAGAGGGTCCTACAAGTACGATGTAGCATCGTGGGGCAGATATTCACTCACATGGGTCGCGAATAACTATTTTTTCGTAGCAAAATTTTGAAATATCCACCCCTCAACGATATTACGCGACAGCAGAGGGTCCTCCAAGTACGATGTAGTATCGTGGGGCAGATATTCACTCACATGGGTCGCGAATAACTATTTTTTCGTACCAAAATTTTGAAATATCCACCCCTCAACGATATTACGCGACAGCAGAGGGTCCTACAAGTACGATGTAGCATCGTGGGGCAGATATTCACTCACGTGGGTCGCGAGTAACTATTTTTTCATACCGAAATTTTGAAATATCCACACCTTGACCATATTTCGCGACAGCAGAGGGTCCTACAAGTACGATGTAGGATCGTGGGCAGATATTCACTCACATGGGTCGCAAATAACTATTTTTTCGTACCGAAAGTGTGAAATATCCACCCCTCGACGATATTACGCGACAGCAGAGGGTCCTACAAGTACGATGTAGGATCGTGGGGCAGATATTCACTCACATGGGTCTCGAATCATTATTTTTTCGTACCGAAATTTTGAAATATCCGCCCCTCGACGATATAGCGAGACAGCATAGGGTCCTACAAGTACGATTTAGGATCGTGGGGCAGATATTCACTCACATGGGTCGCGATCGAGTGACTATTTTTTCGTACTAAAATTTTGAAATATCCGCCCCTCGACGATATAGCGAGACAGCATAGGGTCCTACAAGTACGATTTAGGATCGTGGGGCAGATATTCACTCATATGGGTCGCGATCGAGTGACTATTTTTTTGTACCGAAATTTTGAAATATCCGCCCCTCGACGATATAGCGAGACAGCATAGGGTCCTACAAGTACGATGTAGGATCGTGGGGCAGATATTCACTCACATGGGTCACGAATAACTATTTTTTCGTACCGAAATTTTGAAATATCCACCCCTCGACGATACTGCGCGGCATCAGAGGGTCCTACAAGTACGATGTAGGATCGTGGGGCAGATATTCACTCACATGGGTCGCGATTCACCATTTTTTCGTACCCAAATTTTGAAATATCCACCCCTCGAGGATACTGCGCGGCATCAGAGGGTCCTACAAGTACGATGTAGGATCGTGGGGCAGATATTCCCTCACATTGGTCGCGATTAACTATTTTTTCGTACCGAAATTTTGAAATATCCACCCTCAACGATATTACAGAGCAGAGGGTCCTACAAGTACGATGTAGCATCAGGGGCAGATATTCACCACATGGGTCGCGAATAACTATTTTTCGTATCAAATTTTGAAATATCCACCCCTCGACGATATTACGCGACAGCAGAGGGTCCTACAAGTACGAGCGTAGCATTGTTGCATGCAATAAACTTGATTTATTTTCCATTTTTACTGAGAGCGTTTTATTCAGCGATACAAACTGGTCGCCATCTTTTTTAACTCTGGCCCTTCTCCCCTCCCTAGGCCCATACGCGGGAACATACCGCCCCCCTTGAAAGACTCTCTTTCAACAAATACAGGACCCCGTTTGAGCCTTACTGAATATATAAAACAAACCTTATTTGATCAAAACAACGATAACTTTATCTTAATAATAATGACTTTGAGTTGATCACAAGACCTAAATTATACTTCAATACATACGTTTTAAATTAAACAAGCATAATGCAACGAGGTAAATATTCAAATAATACGATAATTAACTATCAATAAGGTAAATATCATTTTGTTTTGGTTCTAAGTCTTTCATTCTTATTCATTAATACTGACATTAAATTAAATGCTCCCATATACTATTTACTCTTAAGTATTGCAGGTAAGTAACTTTTCCTTATTTCTAAGTAGCTCATTTTTTTTCATTCTTCATGCTCTGCAGGTAGTGGACAGAGCTTTTTCACTGCTCTCTTGTAAACCCCGGAGGGTGTACGGACAGTTGCGACTCTGACCACGCCATCAGCTCCTGGGTGGACTTCTACAACGCGTCCAAGGATCCACTGAAGTGACGGTACGTTATCTTCCTTCAGTAGCACAAGCGTGCCTTCCTTTAGATTCTCGCCCTGGGTACACCACTTCTGGCGCTTTTGTAATTCTTGCAGGTACTCTTGATGCCATCGCTCCCAAAAATGCTGTCGAACCTTCTGGATATGCTGCCATCGAGAAATTCTATTAACGGGTACTTTGACATGGCTACGTTCTACAGGAAATAGTAGTGAGTCCCCTACAAGGAAGTGAGCTGGGGTAAGGACGGATGAATCGTTCGGGTCACTGGACAGTGGGGTAAGTGGTCTAGAATTTAGTACAGCTTCTACTTCAACGAGTAGTGTGTAGTATTCTTCGTAGGTCAGAACTAATCCCTGAGTGACAGTATTGAGATGCTTCTTTGCTGCTTTTACAGCAGCTTCCCAGAGTCCGCCGAAGTGGGGGGCTCTGGGAGGGATGAATTTCCACTCGACTTTCTGACTTGCTAGGGCATTGGATATTGTCTCGTTCTCGTCATGAAGGAACTGGTAAACTTCTCTAAGCTCTCGTGATGCTCCAACGAAGTTCGTACCATTATCAGAAACCATCTTCGAGCAAATTCCTCTCCTCGCTGTGAATCTTCTCAACGCTGATAAGAAGGATTCCGTTGTCAAATCCGTTACGAGCTCCATATGAACTGCTTTAGTCGCTAGGCAGACAAAGACTGCGATCCAGGCTTTGGAAGTGTAGACTCTCCCTCGTCGGCGACTTTCTCGCAGTTGCAGTGGGCCTGCGTAGTCAACCCCAGTATTCGTAAATGGTCTCAAGCCACCACGTACTCTGTCGCTGGGTAGGTCACCCATAATCACGTCTGGAACCTTAGGCCTGCTCCGAAAGCATTTGAGACAGTTTCTTGTCACTTTGCGTGCCTCTATTCGTCCGCTGAGGGGCCAATATTGATGCCGCACCGAGCACAGTAGTTGCTCCGGACCACAGTGGTGTAGACGAAGGTGTTCCCGCTCCATGATTATCCTCGTGATGTGATGCTTGGACGGTAACAAGATTGGGTGCTTCGCAGTGTCAGGTAAGTTGGCTCTACTTATTCTTCCTCCTACTCTGATGAGTCCTGCGTCGTCTAGTGTTGGGTTGAGAGCTGCGAGCTTGCTGCCCTTGGACACCTGGTTTCCCCGTTCTAGTGCCTGTAGCTCTAGTGGAAAGGCCTCTTTTTGGGTCATTCTTGCAATAGCCTTCTCTGCTTGAGCGAGCTCTGCAACTGATACTGGTCCGTCCAGCGTTCCACCTTGTGCGTTTGTCCTGAATCTTAGACAATAAGCTATTACTCGTCGGAGCTTCCCGTAGGAGGAGAATCTCTCCAGTAGATTGGCCGTTGCGTTCGCATTGACGAGTACAGCTGACGTCTTCACTTCTGACATGTCGATTTCGATTTCTTCTCCTTGAGGCCAAGTGTCTGAAGCAAGCCACTTGGGTCCGTGCCACCACAGCTCGTTTTCTTTCCAGTCATCGACAGTAATTCCTCTTGAGAGCAGGTCTGCAGGATTATCCTTAGATGATACATGAAGCCAGGCTGCGTCTGCAGTAAGCTCCTGTATCTTGGTGACACGATTGGCTACGTAAGTCTTCCTCAAGTTCGACGGTGTAGCTATCCAGCTAAGCGTGATTGTTGAATCACTGAAGAGAAAGATGTTTCGAATCTTTTCTCCGTAAGCTTGTTTGACAATATTGCACAGTTTTGCAAGCAGTAGTGCTGCGTTTAACTCAAGTCTTGGTAGAGAAACAGTCTTGAGAGGTGCGACTCTACTCTTCGAAGTGATTAAATGAGATTCTGGTTTTTTCTCTGCGTTGAAGTAAACCGCGTATAGGCATGCTCCGTATGCTCTTTCGGATGCATCACCGAATCCCACGAGTGTGATTCCGCTTTCGCTGTTCCCTGGGTTTACGTTCCTTGGGATGCGCGCCTCGTTGACCTTTGGCAACGAATAATAGTATTCGTTCCAAGTCAACTGCAGCTCTGGCGGTATGGGCTCGTCCCATCCCGTCTGTAGTTGCCACATCCTCTGCATGATACATTTTGATTGGATGACCACTGGGCCTAGCAGACCGAGCGGGTCAAAGATCTGCGCTATCCTGGATAGCACGAGTCGTTTGGTTACGATGGAAGCCTCTTCAATCTTCACTTCGTACTGGAGGGTATCTGACTCGGCGTTCCAGAGAAGTCCCAATGTTTTCATTGCTCCTCCCTTTTCTATCTTGAGTAGGCTGCCTACTTTGCCTTGATCCGAAAGATTCTCCAGAATTATTGGATTGCTCGCGCGCCATCTTCTCAGTTGAAACCCACCTTGGGAAAGAAGTTGAGACAGTTGTTGCTGTAGAGCCTTTGCCTCTTCCTCCGTATCCGCTCCAGTCAACACGTCGTCCATATAGAAGTCCTCTTGAAGGGCTCTAGCTGCTAGTGGAAACTCTGTGTCGTCTGCGGCAAGTTGTCTGAGACATCTGATTGATAGATAAGGCGCCGGCGCTGTACCATATGTCACTGTATTGAGTCGGTACGTCTTGATCGGCTCCGTTTCATCCGTTCTCCAGAATATTCTCTGAAGATCTCTGTCTTCCTCTCGAACAAGTATTTGTCTGAAGAAAGCTGCGATATCCGCTGTCATAACGAACGCATGTGATCTGAACCGCAGGATTATGTCAAATAATTCTCTCTGAAGATTCGGT
>JAEUYN010000014.1:0-17665 GCA_018257835.1 Euura lappo
ACCCGAATAATTTTTCGTAGATTTTTACGGAGTATTGTAGATAAGAATTGCACAAACTATGAATATCTACGAACATTTATATAAATTTACGACTGAAATGTATGAGAATCTTGTTACGTAGATTGCAAGTATAAAACTACAAAAATTACGATAATTTACAATTTTCTACAACAAAAGTGAAAAGTATAATTGCCGGAGGAATTTGATTGAACTTTGGTGATTGTTTGTTAAATAGTACGAATTTCTACGCAAAATTAGTATAATGTATGATTTTCTACGAAAAGCTGGCAGAATATGAAGCTTAACGTGACAAAGCTTTTCAAATATTCAGTTGAAGTTCCATGTCAGTGACTAACTTCATCTTGCCAGAAAATGTCAAGTACTGCAAGGAGATGAATTTGTGCGAGTTGAAGACCATACATCTGGGGATCACCGAGGTTAAGCAACATTCGACGCGGTCAGTACTTGGATGGGTGACCCCTAAGAGTGAGCTGGGTTCAAATCCTTCTGGGGGTGTCTTTTTTTTTTTTTTAAATTCATTAATTCCATCAACGTTGAGTAGAATTTTTCTGAAAATAGGTCGAATTACTATGGAATCGCATCGTTTATTAAATTGCGGTACGGGTAGGATCCAGGTACAATCCCAAAACTGGCTTCTACAACTATCTACGAAAAAACTACGAGGAACTACGATAAACTATGAATATATAGAAACGACAATTCATATAGACATCGAATTTCATTCTACAACTATCTACGAAAAACTACTACACTGTACAGAATCTGGCGTAAAAGCAAACTACGAAAAGTCCGAAATCCTCTACTTTAGGCGTAGAAAATTTTCGTAGTTTGGCGTAGAAATTATTTTCACCAGGATGGCACATCCGGATCGGACACATCATAAATATTAAAATTCGGGTCCCTGGGCACGATATTTTCACTAGTTATGCTGGGTTGCCTGAGTCCGGGGTAACGAAAAACTATCCCTCTAGTCAAAATTATGCAGTTCTAAACTCGACTCAGCCAAAATATGTCGGCAAAATTTGTGCCGGTAAAAACAATGTCAGAATCGAAGCCAGGTCCGTTGATTTAGAAAAGGTGAAGGCTCTTCCGGGTCTTGCCGCTGCAGGGCTAGAAGTGAATGAAGACTCCAAGTTCAACCCAAGGCTCGTTGTAGATGGTATCCCGGTGGATTTCAGCAGCGAAGACATCATAAAAGATCTTGTTAGCCTTAACCTCGAGGGAAAGCAAGATGCGGCACTGAAAGTTGTCCACATCTTCCAGGCTAAGGAAAAGAGTGCATACACGAGCTGTGTCATCGAGGTGTCTTACAGTACTTGGGCATCTCTTAAGTCAGAAAAGCGCATCTACATAGGCCATTCGGCATGCAGATTTGAGGATCACGTGCGGGTACTTCAATGTTTCAAATGTTTTTCCTTCGGGCACTTAGCGAAAAACTGTAAATCCCAGTCTCACTGTGGCCACTGTGCAGAGGATCATGAAATGAAATCCTGCCAGACCAAGAAGAACCAGGATACACATCCTAAATGCTTCAATTGTCAAAGAGCAAAACTCGGGGATGTAAAACACTCGGCACTT
Organism: Euura lappo; assembly: GCA_018257835.1. Taxonomy (NCBI): domain Eukaryota; kingdom Metazoa; phylum Arthropoda; class Insecta; order Hymenoptera; family Tenthredinidae; genus Euura; species Euura lappo. The sequence goes on from JAEUYN010000014.1 coordinate 1,600, forward strand.
GATGGCAAGAAATGTCCTCTGCTGGCAAATAAACTCAAGGACAAAATCAGTAGGACCAACTATGGCTAGTATTCCTCATAACTTAAGAATTGGTCATGTCAACTGTCAGAACATTCTGGCAGCTAATCACTTCGAAGAATTCAAACTATTTTTCGAGAAGTCCGACTATCATATAATCTGCATGTCCGAAACGTGGCTCACCCCCGGTATCACAGATAGCTTCGTCGGTCTCGAAGGATATAACTTATACCGATGTGATAGAACTGGTAAATATGGGGGAGGCGTAGGTTTTTATGTTAAGCGTAACATCCAGACGCGTATACTACTAGATTCGCGGGGAGAATACTGCGCCAAGCCTGAGTTCATCATAGCCGAAATATCCACCTCCTGTAAGGAGAAAGTACTCCTAAGCGTAATCTATCGTCCGCCAGACACGGCATACTTGAGCGACTTTGAGAACTCTTTTCTACAATTCTATGTACAATACAGTCACCATGTCATCATCGGCGATCTCAACCTCGACCTCAGGCCACATGCATACGATAGCGACAAAATGCGAGATCGACTATGGAATTTTATAGATAGCTCCAACCTCTACCTCGTCCCGTATGAGCCGACACATAACCTCAAGAATAGCTCGACATGGATTGACCACTGCATTGTCGACAGCTCTGATGCTCTAGTGTCATTCGGGCAACGTGATATATCCTTTCTCTCGGCGCACGACCTCATCTTCGTGGCCGTGCTTCAAGTTGGTACAGGGGAAGAATCGAGTGACATCTCTCGCAGAAATTTCAAAAACTTCTGCATGGACAACTACCTGGAGGACCTGAGTGGTGCTGATTGGAACCCCTTTTTCTGCGGCAATGACATAGATTCGAAAGTTGATTATATGAACTCCGTGGTGACTGCCTGTCTGGATAGACATGCCCCCATCGTTACGACCTCGACAAGGAATAGCAGGGTCCCCGCACCCTGGCTAACAGCTGAAATAAGGGCTCTCATGAATTAGCGAAATCTGGCACGCCGAGTCTGGAGAAGAAAGAGAAGTCCCACCCTACACGGCAGGTTTAAATATCTTCGAAATCTTGTAAAGGCAAAGATCGATATAGCAAGAAACGACTACTACATGAGGATGCTAGGCACACTAAACTCTCGCTCTGAAGCATGGACAATGCTCCGGCGTCTTGGGTTAGTCAAATCGAATTCCTCGTTGCACAGCCTCCACCTATCTATTTCTCAGCTGAACAGGCACTTTGTATCTTCTGGTCTCACCCATGAGGACTTGGGTCATCAGCGGGCTCCTGCAGCACCCAGTCAATCTTCCGGGAAACCATTCGATGACGATAAGTTCCACTTTTGTAACGTCATAACAGAGACGGTTCTCAAATGCGTCAAATGCGACGGGACTGGATGGCATCTCTATAGACGTGGTCAAGAAAGGTTTGCCTGTACTCCTGCCCATCATAGAGAACTTGGGTGTTCCCTTCACAATGGAAAAGTTCAATCGTCTGACCGTTACCTAAAATCAAATCACCTATAGTATGCAACGATTATAGACCGATATCGATTCTGTGTGCACTTTCCAAATGCTTAGAAAAGCTAGTTGCGGACTAAATCTCAAACTATCTTGAGGAAAGAGACCTGTTCGATCGATGTCAATCGGCCTACAGGAGAGGCCATAGCACCCACACCGCGCTCATCAGGGTTGTAGACTACTGTCGTCAAGCCATAGACAAAAGAAAGGTGGTCATCATGGTCTCCTTTGATTTTTCCAAAGCATTTGATAAGGTCAACCACTCCATTCTTCTGAGGAAACTTAGAAGGCTGAACTTTTCTCCTCTCGCTCTCAAATTTCTCCACTCATATCTCACCGGGAGGCGGCAGGCTATCAGAGGACCGAATGGGGAACTATCGGAATGGGCAACCGCGACGCGGGGAGAACCACAAGGATCTGTTCTAGGACCGCTGCTCTTCATTATATATGTCTCGGACCTCTGCAAGACACTACACGAGTGTAGCTATAATTTCTATGCAGACTACCTGCAACTGATGATCGAGTGCGAACCGGCCAACATTCTTAGGGGCATTCAAATACTACGTCACGCTGTTTTTGGCCATTTCGGACCCCCCCTTCCCCCACATCACACATCGTCACGCAGTTTTTTACCCCCCTCTCGACGTGATGTGACGACTTCGATCTCGACTCCCCCCCCTCACCTTCGTATATTAAAAAAGCGTGACGTGACGCTGCGAGTTTATCCCCCGCCCCCTCGTCATAGGTCATCACAGTGAAGCTTACCCCCTCCCCTAACAGCGTGACGTAGTATTTGAATGCTCCCTTACGGGCATAGACCAAGTTAACAAGGACGTCGAAGCGGTCTGTGGATGGGCGGACGAAAATGAGCTGCAATTAAACAGCGGTAAAACGAAAGTGATATTGATCGGATCCACCAAGTACAAAAACTCATTTGATTATAACACTCTGCCACGAATCAATGCAAGGGGGACCGGGATCGAATACTCTACGGATCTCTGCATTCTTGGGGTCTCTCTCATGAATGAGCTCTCTTTGAGAAAACAAATAAACAGCGCCACCAGAAGAATATACCTACAGCCCTGCCTGTCAACTTCGTCATTGCCGCAAACTTCTGCCTCAACAGATACGCATACAGTTAGTATCAACGCTAGTTTTCCCACTGATCGACTACTGCTGCACCATCCACCTTGATCTGACTGACGAACTTACCCTACTACAACAAAGAGCCCTCAATTCGTGCGTCAGGTTCATCTACAACATTAGACGCGAGGAAGATGTATACACTAGGGTGCATGATGTATAAAGTTCTGAAAACTAGCACACCAGCATACCTAAGGGACAAGTTTAAAAGCAAAGATGAGGCACGCATTAGAAGTACCAGAGCCCCATCTGGAAACCTAGTCATTAAACCTTGTCGAACCCAGTATTTCATGAAGTCATTCACGTATGGAGGCGCGGACCTATGGAATAGCCTACCTTTAGATATAAAAAACAGTAAATCGCTTGGCACGTTTAAGTGTAAATTGCACTACTTTATACTGGCTAGTCAAGTATACAACAGAAATGCCAACTAGTCAATGACGTGAAGTTCTTCCCGGGTTCTTTGGGCCATGGTTTATCCCGCGGACGTAGGGCAAATGCCAGGACTTGTCGAGAAGGCCTCCATGGCAAGCCAAATCTACCTCACTCGACTTAATTATAATTCTACTGTTAACTGTGATACCAATAATAATATGTCCTGCACTACTCTTAGGCTGTTTTAAGTTTTGAAGTTCTTGACTTTACTTTTACATACTTTCATTCTACTAGCTTTAATTTATTTAACTTTACATTAGCTTTATTTTATCTTATTGTATTATCTTCTAGAACATGACGGATTACCATAATACCAGAATAATCTGTATTAAAAGCCTAAGCACTAAGTCTGTCACTCTGTAAATACGGAAGCCAGCGCTTGAGGGGACTTGTCCCAGGGCGCTTCAGAAATAAATCAATCAATCAATCAATCATCAAAACGACCGATTTATTCAATTTCACTTTGTTGACAGCGACCGAAATGACCAGGTGTTGTTGGTAATTTCTTCTTTGCTTTTGTATTAAACTAATGGGAAATCCCATCAGAAAAATGGGGACAGATAATGGGAAGTGAGGTCTTGCAATGAAGAACGGACAAACGCTGGCGAAATGGATTCGAGTTTAGAGTCTCACTGCTCCGAAGATATTTATTAGAGAATGAAGATTGCGATTCAAGAAGAAAAATGCAATAGCTGGAAATAACCAAAAAAGAGACAAATATACTTAAACTACGGAGCAAATAACAGAAAAAAGGTGTATAGATAAAATTACAAACAATTCCCATTCACACACTCACGCATACCATACATTAAAATCCGATGATCCAATGTAGATAATAATTTTAATAATAGTCCAGTTCACTAGGCAGTATCACGGGTTAATTATTAACAGTTCAGCACGAGGAACGGCGAGAAGAGTTTATCTTTTGATTTTTCACATGGTTAATTCGAAGTCCTTCAACGTTTTAATAATTTGAGAAAGGTGAGAGACGACTGACGGGGATCACCACTGATTTAGGTTTATTATGAATCAGATGGCCACGATGGTAATTATATTAGCTTGTATAAACGTTTTATATCAGATCCCCTCAGGTGTTATAATGACGGTGGAAATGATCGTGAAAGTATTGGCTACAGCCCGTAGATAGGATCTCCCGTGTCGCTAAGTGGTTCATCACCTTCTGCTGAGATTCGCCGATTCTTCTCCCTCGTCCGTAACCGATCGTCTTCGTTCGGTTACTTTCGGGGATTTCTCTATTCACCGAATTACCAGATATCCAGAAATCCGGGACCAGACCACTCGACCGTTACAGTGTCATCAAAGTGCGATCCGGATGTGTCCGATCTGAAATTGTCCGAAAGAAAATGTGTCCGATAATGCAGGTTTATTATTTTGTGTCCGATAATGATTGTGTCCGATCCAGATGTGTCCGAACGGGCCTCTCCCATGAGGATTCTATGAAATTTCATTAGGTCTGATGAACATAATTTTATATTATCTCATGAAGTCCGATCGATTTTGATAAGATTCAGATTGATTTGATGAACACAAAATCATGGTAGAATTCTGTTTTGTATAACTTACCGTGAGTTCAACTCAGACGTTGTTTGGGCTAGGAAGAGTGAGTGAGAGGGTGAATAAAATGACACAATAGGTTTTGCGGTAAAAGACTAGGCTTGCCTCGGCATAAAAACCCTCACGGAGCAGAGGGAAAAGCCGAAGCAAGGCAAGGATTTATTTAACAAGGCAAAATATGATACAGAAAAGTGTGAAATATAGAAGGTATAGAAAAACAATACAAGCCCGGTCTCAGGCGCGCTCCTTAATACACAAAATGAATGCAGAGTAATCACCAAACACACAAACCAAAATCTGAAACCTATACGCCGCAACTTTCGACGGTCACGTGGAAGGGGGTAAATGGGGAGCGTCCAAAATGGCCCTCTGCCTCGCAAATAGTGGCCCCGACGTCTCGGAGGGACCCACTGAGATGCACGGGCAACGCACTCGTTGCCGCGTTGACGCTCGCCCTGAGACTGGCACCCCGGATCACCGGAAGGTGGCCGACGTCTCCACAATCAATCCAATCCTCAACTAACCTGCAATCTGAAAGGAAACACAAACCGACGCGCAGCTGCCTAGAAGTACGCGGCCGCGCAACGGCGAGAACAACGAAACAAAACACGGTTGAAAACCTACACGCTAAGATTCGCGACGCACCCGGAGACGAAAACCACTGATAAGAAAATATTAGCACACGACGCAACAATAAGGCAAGAAAAGAAGCTAGTGCACGAACAACGCGCGGGTTGTGACAAAGCTTAGATACGTCCTACCTATTCGAGCGCTCGAGCCTAACTAACTAACGCTGTCCCCCCCCCTAACATGGCGGACCGACGCCGCGCCACGCAGTCGCGCGCGTATCCCACAGGCCCCTCTTAGTCCACTAGCGCCACCCTACGGTCGAAACCCTACAACATCGCGAGGCCCGAACGGCCCGCGATATTCGAGCGCGAACAAATTCGATACAATTTGACCGAGTTTCATCGAATCTGATAGAGTTTAATCAAATCGTTAAAAAAAAGAAGAGGAGAGATAACAATTTCACAAACACTTTTTATCAAAATTATACACAAAATTCTAGAAACAAATTTTTTTCGTTAATAATGTAGAAAAACAAAAATTAATTTTCTTTATCTGTGAATGAATGACTGAATTTAGAATCGATGAGTTAAGATAATACATTTTTCAAGCAAATGCATGAAACAATTAGGTACGAACCAAATGGAAGAAAAGAAAAGAAAAAATATAGATTCACTGATTTATTATCTCTTTTATTGAATTGATTATCTATTTCGTAAACCCTTATTCCTTAAAATTTCATGATTTTTGAAATTGAAAAATCTTTCAGGTTTTCCATTTATTCAATTCATAAATAATTAATAATACAGGTAACGGTTAAAATTTTTCACATATTTGAATTTATCGGACGAGGTTAAAATTTTTATTAAAATCAGCTGGTTTACAATATTTTTCACATAATTCTACAAAATTTTTGACACACTAATTCGTCAATCAGTTGTTACGTTCAATAAATCTTTGAAATTTCTTTCATATTTTAAATTCAATCAGAACACCATTGCACCAAAACTTGAATGACTACGTTGGGAACAAGTTAGAGGGATGTGTGATTCCCAGAGGCGGCTTGAAGAGCGAATAAACCAGAAACGATTCCATTCTTACACACCTAAGAGGATTCGCAGTAAGTCGAACGTGTGGATGACTCCGGAGTCTAGAGCTCGACGTCTCCTGTCGTGAGCAGCCGCGATCTCAGATGAATACTCATTGAAGTCAGCTTGAGATGCATCTTTCAAAATCGCCAGCCGCAGGAATTCAAGTTGGGTGAAAGTAGCCAGCATCGAAACATGTATTGCACGAGCTGCTTGTGATTTGGCATCTTTGGCTTCTTCCGAAATAACTGCGGCCCCGTTGAGCATCGGATTGAACACCGCGTTAATAACAGCCTCAGTTGCGTGACGCTCCGAATCGGAAATCTTCCCGAGTGCATCTTCTGTTTTCTTATGATCAAAACCGTTGCGAACCGTCTTTATTGCCGTCCAAATAAGTCCATGAAGCTTCTGCAGTGTGCTATTCAGATTTTTTGTAGTGGCTGCGACGTCTAATTTGGTCTGTAGGATTGAAATCGCCTGCACAGTCAGTGGAATTCCACGCAAACACGCAGCCAACGACTCTTTTTCGGCGGTCTCCGCTATTAACGCGACCATTTTAGAGACGATAAATCCTTTAAATTTGTCACTCAGGACTGCATGGACTTCACCGTTGATCAATGTAGCAGCCTCTGCTAAGCCCTCGCGTAGCGTGTCTTCGGCGAGTTTAAGTTTTCTCAAAGTTTCCCCGTTCTTACTCCCTGCTGCAGAGGATCCAGCTTTCATAGCAAGAGAACTTCCCGCCAGAGTCGTAAGAAACAGAAGGATACCTAATTTGGTGTCCATTTTCTAGTAATGTCTGCAGTTTCCCGACTATTGCCGAGCTTATATACTCGAATGCACTTCCGGAAACTCCGACACGTGCGCGTTATCGTCTCTTTTATCTTATAATAAAGGCATATTGATGAGTTTTGAATGTTTATGCAATGTACACGAAGTATCGTGTCAGAAACATTCACCGAACCATTAAAAACGGACTATTTTTATGGTTTAAAAACGGTCAGTAAAACATTTTATGACACGTTGATTATCGTTTTAATCTCCTTTGCACGAGCTAATCCCGTTATTCGACGCACAAATCCGTCTATACGTTAGTACGTCTATACGAAGAACGTCGTACCAGCGTAACACCAGCTTTATCTTTTTGGACAGACTCAGGTCTCTTAAAATTATATAAACTACTGGTTCCAGCCACATTACTTTGGTCTTCGTTTAACGTATTTAATCCAGTTGCTTCTGTATCCTCGTGGAAATCGTTCTCTCTATTATTAGCTTCTTCGACTGTCGGTAGTGCAAAATCAACTGCTGACCCAGCCTCCGTATCAGAGGACTCGAATCTTTCCTTCAAAAGATCCGCGTGACAAAATTGAGTCTTTGTTCCAACTAACACCATTACTGCACTAACCAGTTACTGCACTAACTTTTTTAATCAGGCACCCTGGACTCCAATTTATCTTCTCCCCTCCAACCGATTTTACAAAAACTTTTGGACCCACTTCAAATGTTCTTGCACTACCTACAGCTTTTGCAACTGCATCATTTCGCTTATCTTTCATGACTTGATTCAAACTAGGTTTTAGCATGGATAAGGGTGTTCTGGGTTTTCGCTTTGAGAACAACTCCGCTGGTGATCTACCAGTCCTTACATGAGGAGTGTTTCGATAAGAAAACAGACAATTATCTAATTTATGTTGAATAGTTCGCTTGATTCCAGCCCGATCATCCTGCAAATCAAGTTTAGCCAACCCTTTTTTAATCGTTTCAACAGAATTCTCTGCCAAGCCATTTGATTTTGGATGATACGGCGGACTCATTCGATGTTTAATACACTGAGAAAAAAATTCGTTGAATAGACTAAATGCATTCATTTCGCCGCCAGTAACCGCGGCATTTACTTGTGTCAACTGATTGGCAGTTAATCCAACAAAATTTTCTTTGGATGAACTGCCAATGAATTGACACAACTGGATGCCGCTGTTACGGCCGGCGAAATGAATGCATTTAGTCAATTCAACGAATTTTTTTTCTCAGTGTACCATTTCGACGTAAGAAGAAGAAAGTAAATTAGTGCCGTTATCACTAACCACTAATTCCGGCAATCCAAACGTTGCGAAAAGCGTACAAAGTCTACCAATGACCGATTGCGAAGTAGTGATTGTCATTACAAACACCTCCACCCATTTTGTGAAAGCATCACGAAGAATTAATAGCTCAGTACTCTTATACTCGCCAAAATCCAAATGCACCCTTTCCAGAATATTAGTCGCCCACGACCATGGATGCGACGTAACAGCTTCAACATTATCTGCCATTCTTTGACAGAATTCACATTCTGTAACTAGATTCTCACTCGATTCGTCAATTTTAGGCCACCAAACAAAACTATACGAGATCAAGTATAAACGGGGAGATAATGGATAATGCAGATGGACTAAGTCGATCACCTTAACAGGGTGAATTTGATGAGTTCAGCGAATGCTATAGTATCTCATCAATCGAAGATTGGCTTTTATCGGCAATGGAAATTGGTACATTCACCTTGAAGCATAAATTGTTGGCAAAAGTTGGCCGACGTCTTGTCCATCTGATGACTCAAAGTCTTTCTTCTCCCGTAACGATGAACTTTCTGTGGAGCAAAATTGTGTAATTTGGGGTGATAGAGTGGTTATTCCCGAATTACTTCAACAGAAAGTTGATACCCACCATATTAATCGAGATGCAGCCATTACTGGAACTCCCGATTTAGTACCAAAGATCCTTGTACAAGGCTGATGATCAGTAGAAAGTACAAATTTGCGACCTGCCAGGAAAATATGGAACTTTTTGAGGCCAAAAATTATAGCCAGACATTCTCGCTCGATTTGTTCATACGCCTGCTCTGCGTTTGTACTCCTGTAATTTACCAACCAACTTTTTGGTATTTTCCCAACACTCTTTCGCAGTAGAACCGAAGGTAACTATATCGTCAAGATACGGAATAGTTTTATCTAAACCCAGAAGCACTTGATCAACCACCGATTGAAGAATTGCCGGTGCAGAAGATACGCCAAAACTTAACCTAGTGTATTGGAATAACCCCACATGCGTATTAATTGTTAACAATGGTCGTGATTCGGCTGATTCCTCAGAAGGTGGAACGACAAGTCGTGATGTTGTCCATTCGTCAGATCGCCACTCGATGTCAACATCCCGTCTACGTACTGTAGTCCAAGTTCTTGATCCACCTCGAAATCCTCTCGAATCCGAGGTTTCATCTCCACCAACGATTTGACTGACGTTTTGAGTGCACATCTTTTTTAGGTGCCCTTCCTTTTTACATTTAGCACACGTATAGGCGCGATTTGAATCGGCAATCATCAGATTTATGATTGTTATATCCACACCGCCAGCACTTTTTCGTTTTGTTTGACGATTTAGTTTGATTGTCACTATGTCTCGCCTTCTTGAAACCTTTTTTTTAGAGATTTTCTTAATAGAGGTTTGATTCAAATTCACCTCCACAGACATTTTCGAAGCTTCCTTGTGCGCTTTTTCAATAACAGTTGCCAATGCTACTGCTTGTTCGAACGTGTGAGAATCATCGCTGATTAATCGTTCCCTGATGTTCTTACTAGCAATGCCACAGATAAGCATATCATGCAGTCTATCGTCTAACGTTGCTCCGAAATTGCAAGTTGTAGCCAATTTCTTGAACGCCACCAGGTACTCCGAAATAGATTCATCCGGTGATTGAAATCGTCTGTAAAATTCGAACCGTTCAGCTCTGAAAGCTGGTTTGGCTGACAAATGATCTCCGATCGTTTTAACCAATTCGTCATAACCCAAATCATAAGGTTTCCGCGGGGAACATAAGTCTCTTAACAATCCGTATACTTTACTACCGATTACAGTAGGTATTGTCGTCACTTTCGGTTCGTCCCTTATTTTGCTACACTTAACAAAACAGTCAAATCTTTCCACGTAAGCGTCCCATTTTTCCTCATCCGGTTGCAAATTTTCAAAAACACTGAGGTTCACCGTTGACGCCGCCATTACGTCCAACTTTGGCTCCACTTTTACTACGTCTTTAGTTTTACCGGGGGAAATTTCAGTCACTTTACTAGAACTAGGTTTAACATCCGACCTCAAGTCTTTTTCACTAGTTTTAGACGAACTTACACCTTCTTTACGAGCTCTAACCACATGATCAGACTCGCCTCGCTTGTCTTCGTCACTTGCTACTAAAGTGTTAGTTGTCTCATCGTCCTCAGAATCCGAGCTCATTACCACGTGTGGAAAGTTTCTGATTTATTTTACACGCTACAATCTGTGCAAGACAGCCGTTTACTGCACTCACGGGTTGATCGTCCTCGTCGCCACTGTTGTGTTTCCACATTAAAACACAAGTTGATATATTTATATCAATATATTTATTGTGTCAGTTGAATTACAGATTAGAAGTAGATTCAGCCTGCCGGTACGTTTAAGCCATGCTGGACGAGAGAGCTACAAGAATCACGTGATACTAGACCACGTCACGTGTTATACCAATACAATCTTTACCGAATACCACAAGAACAGTCGTCAAAAAGTGACTCTTCGACGCCTGTGCCGTTAAAAAACAATTTGTGTGGCGGATACGGTCTTATGAACTTTGTGTGGTATGACTTTTATTTGACAAGTTGAGAACGGAAGGTCGTATCTGCCAGTACTTTCAACTTTCTGACTTGAATTTCTGAATTTCGTACAATTTCAAGTTGGTCGATATCCTTGTTTTCACCAAAGGCAGAGAAAGTCGCATAATTTTACCTACGATCTTCTGGAATTAGTTGAACTGATTATTTTTCTCGTAATTAGGTGAAAAAAAAGGCGTACATTCCAGTACTTACGACGTTCTGACAATCGAAAATTCGGGTGAGAAAATAAAGTCATCCAATTGTTCAGTGATAGTTCAAATTTTTATTGAAATTAGCTGGTTAACAATATTTTCCTGAAACGTCAATCGGACGTTTTCGTTCGGGTTATATTTCGGTGACACATAAATTCGTCAATTAGTTCTAACGTTCAATAAATCTTCGGAATTTCTTTGACATTTTAAATTCAATCGAGACAACGTTGCACCAAAACTTGAATCTCTACGTTGGCAACAAGTTGGAGGGATGTGTGATTCCCAGAGACGGATTGAAGAGTGAATAAAACAGTCACGATTCCATTCTTACTCAGATAAGAGGTTTCGCAGTAAGCTGAACGTGTGGATGACTCCGCGGTACAGACTATGACGCACCCCTTCGTCGGCAGCCGCGATCTAAGATGAATACTTCGCGAAGTCAGCTGGAAATTTGGCCTTGAAAATCGCCTCCAATAGGATATTAAGTTCGTTTGAAATACCCACCGCTCCATTTAGTAATCGAAGAGTTACCTGTGAGCTGAGACGTGCAATCATGTTTTAGGTTTTTTTCGGAATAACTGCTGTCCCATCGAGAATCACATTGAGCAAACCAGCAATAGCAGCCTGAATTGTGACTTCCTCCGTAGCGAGCAAGCTTCCGAGCTCAGCTCGTGACTCGGAATAATTCTTAGCGTCGCGAACTGCCTTAAGGGCATGCTGGACTCAGATTTCCATATTTAAAAAATAATAAAGCCGGATATGGACGGGGGGGTGTTTAATGGGTTCCTTAGACGATTTGTACACGGAAAAAATGTCGGGTGGGCTGCTCGCCCGACGAGTACGGCCGCGCGCCCAAAAACACCGAGAGTGGGGCGACCACAGCTCGAGGCGGCTGCCTTCCCAGTTTGGGAGCGCTGCCGCCCCAAACGGGCGGGCTGCCGTCCCTACGGGCGAGCTGCCGTCCCTCATCGGGCGCCCTGCCGTACCATAGTGGTAATGCCGCCGCACCGACGTGCGGTGGCGCGCGCTGTGCGACTATGCCATGGTGCAGCCTCTTGCCCAACATTTTTTCCGTGTAATCAAATTGGTTGCTGCATGAACGTGTATCTCACCAAAATCGAGTAAAATAAGGGTTTTTTGTTTCCCGAAGCGTGGGGACCGTCATTTGTTTTCACTGATATCACCGACTACGCATCACAAGGGTGGAAATGAACCATTGAGCGCCCTCAGGAATATAATTCCACTCACATATATCGCAAAACTTGTTCATTTCACTCAACGATGCAGACGAAAAATTGTTTCCAAAAAAAGACTGTAATTTTTCTCGGCATAAAGCACCGGCCGCGGCCATGTTGGATCGTTTCGCGTTGCGTGTCGGGCCGAGCAGCGCTTGCCAACCTTCGTCTCGCGGTCCTGCGTTTCACGAACCGCCGTTCCTTGTTCAGCGCTATGACAGCTGAGCGGGAATTCAAACGGAAATAATTCGGAATAATAATAGTTATAACAAATGTATGATATGTATAAGTTGTAAAAATTTGTAAATTAGTCTAATTGTAAGTAGTAATGTATTAGATGAAGTTGTGGAGACGGAAACCATGTAACCCCGAGGGGAACATTAAATAAACATACATAAACATACATAATAGTTATAACAATGCATTGTTATTATTATTATTATTATTATTATATTATCATTATTATTATCATCACTATTATTATCATTATATTATTACAATTTCCGAAATAATAATCATAACAATTATTATAATAATAATTATTATTATTATCATTGAAAAAAATTTACGGCTTCATTATTTTTTAAATATGGAAATCTGAGTCCAGCATGCCCTTAACTGCCAGCCAAATGTATCGGCTCGAACTAGTTGCATTCAACCATGTCTGGTCATATATCGACCGCTCCTAAGAATAAAGCCTTAGCTCGCGAAGCTCGCTTATATCGCCCTATCTCAGAAATAGCGCTTATAAGACCGTAGCTCGCGCTCCTGCTTATAAAGCCTCAGTTCGCCGATCGTCCATATAAAACTATAGGCGAAACGGGGAACTGAGGCTTTATAAGCGGGAGCGCGAGCTACGGTCTTATAAGCGCTACTTTTGAGATAGGGCGATATAAGCGAGCTTCGCGAGCTAAGGCTTTATTCTTAGGAGCGGTCGATATGAAGCCACATTAACCCATACATATACAGATATCGGTTCATATCGGATCATTTATAGACTCATATATAATGATGTATATTTATATATACAATCATATATAATTAGATATAATTAGTTATGATCAGTTATGATTAGATATGAACTTTTTTTCCCCGGGCATTTTGTTTGAATGTCTGCTGTTTTCCGACTGGGGCTCGGCTTATGTACTCGAATTCACTTCCGAAAACTCTGCTATCTGGGGACTAGGATTGTCGTGTCACTTCGATATCGTCAGTTGGGTAGATTAGCACGCTCTTTTTTATCTGAAACTTTGTCGTCCATGAACATGTACAGCTTCGACGCAATCGATACGCGAAGTATGTTTCCACGATTTGCACACAAACTTCTAAAAACGACGTTCAGGTACGAAATTATTGCGTCGTTTCGGAATAACTTGCGTTGATTTGTCGCTTATCGTGTAATAGAGTTCGGAAGCTTCCGGGTGAGTTCCGGAATGGAACTTTTTTATGGATTGTCGTGTCAGCCGCGATATTCACAAGGCTATTGAAACTACATCGTTAAAACATTTCAAGTCGTGTTGTCTGTCATTAATATCCCCTGCGCATGAAATCACGATACATGAAAAAACGTGTCCATGTCATGTGACTGCATGAACGTCAGGCGGCAAATTTTTTCCCAATTGATCACCATTGATCGAATAATCGACTGATTCGATATCAACTTCCGAATCGACGACAAAGTTACGTTCCCCAATTTTGTATGATTCTATAAAATTTCATTAGGTCTGGTAAATATAATTTTTAATTATTTTATGAAGTCCGATCGATTTTGATAAGACTCGGACATTTTTTTTTTCAAATTACCAATGTGTGATTCGATGCAGACAAAATCATGGTAGAATTCGATTGAATTTCATCGAATGTCATCGAATCTGATAGAGTTCAATCAAATCATTGAAATAAAATTCCGGATGTATACGAGTCCAATGAAATTTGAAAGAAATGAAAGAAAACAATTTTTCAAACACGTTCTATCCAAATTATATACAAAATTTGAGAAAATTCTGTTAACAAATAGTTTAGAAAAAAAAATTATTTTTCTATGTCTGTGAATGAATGAATTTAGAATCGATGAGTTAGGATAATACATTTGTCAATCAAATGCATGAAACAATTACGAACCAAATGGAAGAAAAGAAAAGAGAAAAAATGTACATTCATTGATTTATGATCTCTTTTATTGAATTGATTATCTATTTCGTGAACCCTTATTCCTTAAAATTTCACGACTTTTAAAATTCAAAAATCTTTCAGGTTTTCCATTTATTCAATTCATTAATGATTAATAATACAGGTAACGGTTCAAATTTTTATTAAAATCAGCTGGTTTACAATATTTTTCACATAAGTCTACAACATTTTTGATACATAAATTCGTCGATCAGTTGTTACGTTCAATAAATCTTTGAAATTTCTTCCATATTTTAAATTCAATCAGAACACCATTGCACCAAAACTTGAATCACTACGTTGGGAACAAGTTAGAGGGATGTGTGATTCCCAGAGACGGCTTGAAGAGCGAATAAACCAGAAACGATTCCATTCTTACACACCTAAGAGGCTTCGCAGTAAGTCGAACGTGAAAGTGACTCCGTAGCCTAGATTTCGACTTCTCTTCTCGTGAGCATGCGCGATCTGCTTTGAATACTTATCGAAGTCGGCTCGAGATTCAACTTTGAAAATCGCCAGCAGCAAGAATTCAAGTTGCCTGGAAGTAGCCAGCATCGCAGAAAGAAATTCATTACTTACTTTTGATTTGGTATCTTGGCCTGTTTTCGGATTAACTGCGACCCCGTTGGGCATCGGATCGAACACCGCGTCAATAACAGCCTGATATGCGAACATTTCCGAACCGGAAAATTTCCCGAGTGCATTTAGTGTATTCGCATAATCAAAACCGTTGCGAACCGTCTTTATTGCCGTCCAAATAGCTCCATGAAGCTTTTCCATTGTGTCATTCAGCTTCTTTGTAGTAGCTCGAACGTCCAATTTGGTCTGTAGAATTGCAATCGCCTGCACCGTCAGTGGATTTCCACGCAACCACGCAGCCAACGACTTTTTTTCGGCGGCCCTCGCTCTTGACTCAGCCAGTACAGAGTTGATAGGGAGTCCTTTAGATTTGTCACTCAGGATGGCACGGACTTCACCGTTGATCAATGTAGCAGCCTCTACTAAGCCCTCGCGTAGCGTGTCTTCTGCGAGTTTAAGTTTTCCCAAAGTTTCCCCGTTCTTACTCCCTGCTGCAGAGGATCCAGCTTGCATGGCAAGAGAACTTCCCGCCAGAGTCGTAAGAAACAGAAGGATACTTAATTTGATGTCCATTTTGTTGTAATGTCTGCAGTTTCCCGACTATTGCCGAGCTTATATACTCGAATGCACACCCGGAAACTCCGATACGGGGGCGTTATCGTCTTCTTTATCTTGTAATAAAGGCTCCTTGATGAGTTCTAAATGTTTATGCAATGTACACGAAGTATCGTGTCAGAAACATTCACCGAAGCATAAAAAACGGACTATTTTTATGGTTTAACAACGGTCAGTGAAACATTTTATGCCACGTTGATTATGGTTTTTATCTTCTTTGCACGAGCTAATCCCGTTATTCGACGCCCAAATCCGTCTG